>JWZT01005380.1:10035-36171 GCA_000827895.1 Thelohanellus kitauei
TGATGTTCTCTAAACGATTGTAATAGCTCTAAATATCTCGTTGCGTATCTTTCTCTTATATTTAAAGTGCTCTCGTTATTTCTTCTTTCTGGAATTATTAACACGCGTTTCCATGAAAAGTGGAATCTTTGAATAATCCTGTCTATTGTACTCTTCCCAACCGAAATATCCATCTCTTCCTGGACTTTTGTGACACTTGTTCCAAGAGGAATGCCTGCATTATCATCTACCCAGGACTTTATCATTTCCTTTTGGTCTTCGTTAAGTTTTTCGGGTTTAATGTAACCCCTTTTGTTGGAATCTATTCTTCCACTTTGGTTAAAAAATTTTATTACGGAGTTAATCGTACTCCTAGCAACTCAAGAATAAGTGAAATTTCACTTGCTTTTTGACCTTTTTGATCGGCTTCAACGATACGTTTCCTGTCATGATCTGAAAGTTTATTATTTTGCATCCAAATTTTCTGGCGAAAATGAATTAGAAACCAGGCGGCAATCGCATAGCGGCGCTCTTAAATATTTTTTTGCGAAAATGAGTGGGAAACCCTGTAACGGCCTCCGTATGTTGATTTTTTAAAATTTATTTTCCATGTCAAAAAATGTCTGTTATCAAAACCCAACACCAAATTCAAAGGACAGTAGCTTTCTAAAAATTGCCTTTTTCCAATCCAAAAGATTGGTTTTTACCCAGTTAAAGTGAAATTTTAATTGTAAAACTATAAACTAAATGAAAAAAACAAAAGGACGAAATTGAACTTTCAAAAGGCGAAATAGAGCCGAAAATCATGTACTTGTTGGTGTGCCTTCCATAAACCTCAGTCATTTTTAATGTGGTTTTTTCCTCAAAACATGAAAGGAGAGACTATCGGAAAATAATAACAATTTATCATATTAATTTCATAGTTAATTTATTAAGTTTTACAAAGTGCATTTTTAAATGCAAAAACCGGTATAAAAGCGGTATATTTTCAAAACATTTTTAAAGCTAAACGCAGGGTAAATGCATATTTGAACTTGTGAAGGAGATCGTTTTTATTTTCGAGTAAAATAGGGATAACTGCTATAGCGCTTGTACCCAAGGTTTCTGATAATTCTGCATGAAATAAGTGACTCATAATTCTCGCGCTTCATGAGAATCAAAGCTTGATGATACTATCTACATTATTAACTGGATAGCCCCCGCCTGCTCTTGGTTTCCAGGAAAATTAAACAGTCCGTGATTAGACAGGCTATTTTTTTGTAATAACCTAAGGAATGGGTAGTATCCTTAACGCGCATGTATGATTGTGTCTATTTCTGACGTCCAACAAGGCAAGCACTTATATAGTGCAGAATTTAGTATTAAAGGTGTCATTAATCGAAGGCTGGGCCATAAATGGTGTAAACATCAACCGAATTAGGACAAGTATCGTCAACATCATCATGCCAGACAAGTTTTACCAGCGGTATAGTTTGACTACTTCTTCACCAGTTCATATATTGTTTTTTTGACGATTCTTTAATCGCGATAAGATCAACCATTAGACGGGATATTACCTCAAGTTGTAGAGGCAGTTAATTCACTTTAAAACTTGGCTGAATGGAGTTGATCCTAAAGTTTGGACATTGACGAGAATTAAAACTCGATGAAAATATGACTTGCGGTTGATGTATTGTCCAGAATTCTACTAAATTACAAATAAATCCCGTTCAAAGCGTTCTGACACCATGGTCCAACTGAAAAACCACTGATAACCTTTAAAACAAGGTCCCTTCATTCTTATTCAATAAAAGTAAAATATCGATTTTGACCAAAAAAGTCGATTAAATTATCAAAAATAATAATTATTTGATCAATAGAAGTCACTCTATTTGATAACACTGAAAAGACCTCTAAAATTGACTGATTTTTATTTTTTTGGAGAAATGAATGAGATCCATATACTGCGAAAACTAAAACAGAAAAAATTATTTTGGTTTTATCTTTCGAATTTTTAAGCATACCCCATCATTCCGTACTTATTTTCAGCAACGATTTTTTAACCCTGGTTTTAATGCATGTCAGAAAATCTATCTAAGCAAAATAACAAACCGGACAATCAGCTTCGGTGGGTAAATAATTGTGAAATGTTCTGGCGTTGATTGTAATGTAATACCCTTGATTGGAATCGAAAACGAGGATCTACCATGAACCAGACCTTGTGTAGTTATCTAGTTAAGGTTAAAATATATTCTTTGGTATCGATAACCCTGTATATAAATGTTTGAACATATATGAAATCTGTTGCATCTATCAGGAAGGATATTAAGTTTTATAATTTTCGAAATCGTTGACCCACTGTTTCTAAAGGCCTTAAATTATGAATCACAAGGGTTGACGAAAATTGATACATGGTTTTTCACATATTATCCAGGCAATATGTTCTAATTGTAAATATTATAGGGTTAAATATATTTGATATTGATTCAGAAAATGGATACAATTTTATCCATTTGATTGAAGAACTTTGATTCCACGTGATTGGTAAAGGCCTACTAGAAAACAAAGAATATGCCGAATACCCCGAAATTTTTATGCCGTGTCAAGTAAACGAACATATTCACAGATCAAATGCTTCAAGAAATCGTGCCAGTATTTTTCGGATGTCATATATTGAGTGTATTTGTTTATTCAAAGGAAATAAGTTTGAACAAGTACTTAAGCATCGGCATCTTTGTTTTTTGCGATCTGTATGACCGAATTGAAATTGTTAATTTTGCTGCCATTTATCTTCAATTCTCTTGAAGACTCAGTGAATAGCACTGAGAACAGACTATGCTCAGAAATGGACGCCCAGTATCTGTCGTGTAATATCGACGATAATTGTTCCCTGGCCAGGACCTACGTTTCAATATGCTCAGTGATAGATGGGATATCATGTACAGTAAGTATAATGGTTATATTAAGGGTAGAAGGACGTTCCCACGAGTGTATTCATGTGCTTTCTGCTTCCAACTTCCTTGGTCTAACCTCACGTGCGTGTCAGAATGTCAGGTAATGCCCGATAACATTCAGGATAAGTCACTATTTGAATGCATTCACAAGTGTACACCCAAGGCCAAAATTTTGTGTCTCGGTATGCTGTTGATGAAATCAGGGAGCCGAGAATTCTATATGATGTTGCCACAGCGCAGAATGATTTCTGCATATGCCAGAGGCAAAGCTATACTTTTAAAGTAATCGACAATCTTGTTAGTATATTTTTAGGGTTTCTGGGAGTCGATCAATTCTATTTGAAAAATACAGCTGATGGATTCAAAAAACTGTTGACTTTTGGGGGATTAGGGATCTGGAATTTCGTGGATCTCTTCAAACTTATCTTTGGATTTCATTGAACCACATCACATTAAAGTTTTTTTCTATTTTTCCATCATCATTTTCCTTTAACCGAGACACGACCCTTGATTTTCTAAATTCAAATTGTCCAGGACCCTGAACGAAAACCACCGTTAACCTTTTATTCGATTTGAGTTAAGCACATTTTAACCATTGATAAATATTTAACTCGTGAAATGAGTTACAGATTCGCCAAACATCAACATATAGACAACCAATTTGATATTCTATTCACCAAGAAATGAGTTCTAAATATTGTGAAATGAACAGTAAATGAGATAGGTTTGATTGTTATCCAATACTTCACCAAAATTAAGACAAATACCAACTTTTATTCATCACGATGGTTTCAGAACCTCGTGAACTCCGCGGAAGAACCTTTAATTTACAATGCATCTCCAAAAATAGGTCGATTCCTTATGATAAAAAAAAGTATGAATTGTATTGTGACCATCAAAGAAATTTAAGCTAAAGCGTGACAAAGAAACCATAAATTCTCAAGTTATATGGCTAGTATAAGCTTTAAATAAACGACGCAGATTACTATATTCTTCCTTCGAAAAAGCATCAGGGAACGTCCAATATCTGCTTTCAGCGTTTTTTTCAAACACCAGAGTTAAAAACCCAGCTGATGAATGTTGGTTGGTATAATTTGTCGCGGAGCATAATTTTGGAAACGAAATAAGTTGAATTCCCTGAGTAAATCTTTCATGAAAAATCCAATCAGGCGATGCAAGTCGGAACTATGTTTTCAAAGAGATTTTAAATAAAGCCATCGTTGGGAGAGTTCTTAAAAACATGGAAAATAAAATATAAAATTATTGTGTCTTGTGCTTATGAATTTTGTGAGGAGTGGACATTTCTTGATCAAGTTCCTTTTTTCGTTTCTGACTGATCATTCGATTTACCTTGGAAATTTCTGTTTCATTCTGTTTCATATTTTCCTCCAATATGGAAGCTCGGCGTGCAAGTTCCTCGTTTTTCACACTTATGACAAATATATTTACTTGGTCTCGATGTATTTTTGACTAATTTTTTCTCCGGTCAATTCAGCAATGGATGTGGATTTAAAAGTGTTCATTTGGATCAGTTCTTTTTTCTTTGTCGCCTGGTTAGATATATATCTCACAATTGGACCTAGACCCCAACGACGTGGATAAAGGTCTCTTTCAAGAATAACGCGCTTGATCGTGGCAACTACACCATGGTCGCATGTGGCCATGGTGGCTGTGGACATAAGAGCAATTCCTGTATCAACAATGGTGCTACCCAATGCAATAGCTTCCCCCTTGGTGCTCACCATTACGACCTCATCATTCAGCTCGATACCGGAATCATATCTCAGAACGCCAGGAAGCAACAACTTGGCACCATAACAAACTGCGTTTATCTATTCAAGATCCTAAATACCGCGCTATCTTTAACGATGACTCTTTTATGATGTATTAATAGTGATTCCAGCGGTTTGATAACACTTCTTAAATACGATTCTGATATTATACACAATCTACCATCCCCAGTGTTTTCAAAGAGCCACATGGCATCTTTTATGTCGTGTAAGGTCACTAGACCATCCTAATATCAGACCAACCATACCTCTTCCGATATGATACCAGACTTGACGCGTCTAAGTTCCTGCATGTGAGCGCCAACCCCCAGTAGCAAACCGAGATGAACACACAGGGTCCTTACATATGTGCCTGCTTCGCAATGCAACCAAAAAACCCCCAAATGATGTTCTGGGTTGTACTCGAGAAGTTTGGTTTTATAAATCGTACGAACTCTAAGTTGCCGTTTCACTGCTGAAATCAGAGGGGGACGCTGAAAACAAGCTCCTGTCAGTGATTCGAGAGCTTTTTTCAGGTCCTCTGGACCTGGGATCGCTGAATGTAGACGAACAACGGCAACATATTCTTTGCCGGCATTTTGCTGAGACTTGACCAGTCGTGTGGCCCTCCCGACACATACAACCAAACAACCGGTGACTTTAGGATCCAGTGTGCCGCTGTGGCCAGTTTTTTTAACTTTTAATATTTTTTTGATCCACGAAACGACATAAGTTTTAGAAAAAGTATTACTTCATGGGAAGAAGGGTTTGAAGGTTTGTCCAGGTAAATAACGCCAGAACTATTGAAAAAAATCTCTTACTCTAAATAATCGGCGATCGAGCGTTTATGGGGCGCGGAACCAAACGGAAGAGGAGTAAAACGCGAACTTCTTACATTTAAACGATCATAATTCTGTAAGATCACTAAAATACTTTTAATAATAATGGCCATTCTCCGGTATGTGACTTCTCTAATACTGTGCAGGGTCTGACAGTGTTGTCCTTCTTTCATGTATAATAGGAGGTACCTCTCTCTTAACCATGGCCAAACCAAACACTGAATCGTCAACGATCGAGAAACGAGATTAACACGTTTTTGAATGTCATGCGCAAGATATTTATTTTGCCTCACAGCTCTAGGAAGCTTTTACTCATATCGTCTTCCAGGATAGAGGAATTTTTGAATGTCCTCACCCCACACGCCGTATATTGGTTTTTCGGACGTCGACATGGATCAGCTGGTTGCATTGGGGAAATCATTCAACTTAGTTTTTATTTGATCTGCTAGACCTCTGTATTCATTTATCCAACAATGTGCTCGCCTACATTCTCACCTTGACATCTTTAATCAACTGACGTGTTGTGTTTTTTAACCGAAGCCGCCAAGATCTGAATATTTGGATCATGTATCCGAGGCGAATTAAGAATTAATTTTAGCCATTTTTGTCTTTGAGTGGTTATAAATCCGAGGATAAAAAAACTGACAATATTGTCCACAATCTAAGGTTCTCCTGACATGATCCGGTCGAAAATAATGACATACCCTGTCAATATTTTTATCTTGATTTTATGATAATGATCGAAATTACACATAAATATCATTTCAGTTTAATCGTTCATTTGGTAAACTGAGTAAATCAAGTTTGATCTAGTCCGCAACTATATCGGATTTATTAATGTAAAATTCGAATATTCGCTACCCGACATTACAATGGTTAAAATGATGATACATTTTTCCATCGGATGATTTTTCCTTTCAAATCATAACTTATATATCTCTTTCAAAATTGTGAGTTATTTCGGCCTGTGAGACCAAAATATTTATTGGCGCGATGACCCTACATTCAATATCAATCGTACATCTATAATTACAAGAGCATACGTATTTTTTAAACTTTGTTTCTGAATTTGCACTGTATTGTTGATAAATTGAAAACGAATAAAAATTATACATGTAAAATTATGTAGATAATCGTAACGTGATTACTGTACAACCAAACTATCTCTGTTTGCAAAGTTCATTAGTCATTTTGTATACTCCAACTTTCAAAATGCTATACTCTTATTTAACCTGAAATTCTTCTTCATGAGAATTTCCTTGTGAAAATTTAACATTTCTTTTCCGTTGTTACTAACGTTCTTTTAATTTATCATAGAATCGATTATTGAAATTGTGTCATAACAATATACAGATAGTAAGCACACCCTTTGCCCTAATATGTCGAAGCCATAACATGAGGTCTTATTTCAATGTGTAGCTCCAAATTCCTAATCGTTGGCAATAAGTAAACCTTATATGGTGATACTTTTCTGATATTTTGTCTCTTTATTCTCAAATATGAAGCCAAGGCCTCAAATTTGAACAAATCTTTACGATAACGACTAGAAAAACGACTCTATTTAACGGAGCTACCCTCTAAGACAGTTGTTTTTAGCTAAAAACTTCATTGTTGACAGACCATCCAATTGCAGCATGGTTAAAATTCCTGATTAAACATTAGCTAATCTGACAATTTAAATAATCTAGGCTTGTATTACTTTTTCAACAGTCATTATACTGATTCACAACAATGTATCACACTGCGCAAAATTGAAAAATGATCCTTGGAACACTTTGAATTTCTAAAAGCCTATTCCACAAAACTGTCGAATGATTCTGGTAAATTATTTTTCATTTTCGTTCCTTTAAATGCCCTAAGTGCAGGAATATCGATCATTTAATTTTATAGTATATTAAATTAGTTACAAAGCATGTTTTTTCACTCAATATTATTGACATTATGACAGATTGAAATGTTGGATTCCATTTAACAAAACCTGGTTGAGAATCATATCAGACTTATTTTGAAGATTGCGACTTCGTAATTTCTGAAGAAAGTGGCATCACAACTTAAAAAATGATTATATTTAACTCAATCAATCCAAATAAACTTTGAATAGAAGGGAATTAGATGCAATTACGCAATCTTCGACTCCGTTTCGAAAATGGATAATCCAAAAATTGTCAATTAATTATACTTGAAATTGCAAAGACGGTAGATCTTTCAAAATGAATTCAACTCAAGCATTTCATCGCTACCTTTTATTCAGCTTGCTTTCTTGGTTTGTCCTCAAACCTTGTAATCAATATTTAACCAGCTACCCGTTCAGCTAGAAGCTTGAAACTTTGCAAATACAATCAGGATCTGTGACAATTGATGATTATGAAAAAATCATTAAAATTTCAAGTTTAAACAAGTAGATTGATTGTCATTTTGTATTGCACATGCGCGGATTTGGTATTTTATAGCAGGGCATGATTCATCGAAGTTCTAATAAAAGGTAGTCTTAAAATTTCAAAAAAAAAATTACGCGTGTATTATTTTATATCTCACTTTATTCATTTAACTATTTGAAAAAATACCCCAACAGCAAACACCCCAGAAAATTTTATCTCGCCTTGATAGGGTTTTTGGAACATAGTTGAAATATTGTATCCAAGATGAATTTACATCAAGATTTAAATGTACCTAAACGTTGTCCGACATTAAGGTGGGTAATTAAAATCAACCAAATTAAACTTTTAAATCACGAACTTGAGAAATCTATGGTATGCAATTTGATATGACAATAGCGATGACCGGCGCATTAGCCTCTGTTTAATCAAAAATTCACATAATTCCTGTAGATTTTGTCGTTTTTATAACCTTGACAAATACAAATAGCTACCTCCAGCGTTGCGTCAATCAAAACAGCCAAATCCCGCATGCGTTAATATAATTCATACCGCGTGCGCAGTGGCCAAACTTTTATGATTCCTAAATGGCGTGCAAGAGACCAGAAACAGTACAAAATACCAAAGAATCCAACGGAAATGCAGAAGCTGGTGATGGAGACACTTTTTGAAGACCCAGTAACTTTAGTTGGACATTTTAGGATAAAAGACTTACTGAGGTTGCAACTGGTGATATTTTACATGAGGATAACATTCGTCCACCAAGCCCGCCAGATTTTATTCGAACTCTTACAAACACAGGCCCGGGAAGTGGGGAGTTTCATGTCTACCGTATACAGAGAAAGTTTGAGAATCGTCGAGTCAAATTTTTCGAACATCAAGTTAAGCTGGTTCGTTTTTTCTTTACAGTAGGAAAAAGCTCAAGCAGAATTCGATCAAACCAAAAAAATGCTCGACAAGCTGGAAAAAGAGAAGACTGAAGCTAGGAGAGAGAAAAGGTGAAATTTTATCGTTATTAGAATTCAAAAACGTATGAAAGCTCAAGAGAGAAAGAAACTTCACAAACAATTTGCAAGCGTTCTCAACGAACGTATTTAACTTCGATATATCAGATAATAAAAAGATGGAAGAATCTCAATAATAATTATTTAGTTTTGTGTAATTTTAAAAATTACCTTTGTAAGTAGATGTTGTTAATTGTTGTTTTTAGAATTTTAAACCATAGTCAAAGAGCGAAGCGTTCGAAAATCAACAAAAATTCTTCAAGAAATCGCCGCCTCACTTTTCGCTGTCAGACCTCCAAAATCATTCAGGATTATTGATATCGTAGTTTCGTTGGCGTGTTAAGTTAGTTGTTGGTATTCCACGATATATTTCGCCATCGAAGATCAGTAGAGTCTATTGATTTGACGACTAGGAGGCCGGATAACTTTCAATCCTAATTTTTAGAATTTTATTTCAAATATGTACGCTATACTGATACCTCCTTCTGTATCAATTCGTTTGTACAAATGAATTTTATTTTTACAAATTATCGTCGAAGAAACGTGTTCGCTTCAAATTTGATAACCTAACGCCTCGAAGGCCTAGTTATAGATTGTCTGAGGCCAGAATTGCCCTAATGCAGAATCCCTCTAAATTTTATTTCTTCCTCGTCCACCTGAAAGTGTGTACCGATAAGAAGGAAATAACGTTTTAATACTTTCCATCCATACTACATACCCATTAGCAGAATATATGGATTTCCTTATTAGAGTCACTTCCGAGAAGCAGCCTCAACAGTGATGAAGAACAAGTCAGTTTAACATTGAAAAAATAAGTCATGCCTAAGTGCCCTCTTGAAGATCAAATTCTCGAAGTGATGTTTAGAACACATTCATTTCAACGTCTGACAGCGGTTGTCGAACAACTTCGCATGAAGTAGAATAAATTAACTAAAGCGTCGGGAACCGAAATTGGACAAAATTAAAATTCAAGTAAAAATTAAAATATACTCATGTATTTTTTAACGTTAAATGTATTTTTTGTACTCAATTTGGTACTTTATCTGGCATGTTGTATATAGTAAGAATATTAAGACGAACGTCATCTTGAACCCCATCATCGCAAACACTATGAGGTATGACAAAACAAATAAAAATGATCCAAGACATGACAGACATCCTGGCTTGTATTGAGTTGGAGGTAACCCGAGGGAATTTGGGCCCTCTTTGTAAAACTTTTCCATAGTTTGGTCTTTAAGTTGAAAAATATCATAGATCGTTAGAGGAGATTCGCCTTCCTGACATTATGAATAATAATACAAATTGCTCCGCTTTATAGTGTTTGCATAGCACGTGAATCTCGATGTTTGGATCGTTTATATATTCTGGTTAGATAGTCATTTACCGAAAAGGGTTGGTGACATAAACTTATCGAACTCTTTGCTCTCGCCTTTATGCTTCTTGTACATCACGGTTACGTCCAAGATTGTTTTCAGCTTGTCTCCACAAGTGATCCTAATGGTCTGATAATCAAGTAACAATCACATCGAATCCTCCAGATTTCGGAAAACTCACCCAATTGGTCGGTTTATATTTACCACCTGTAAAATAATAGTTTAACCTAGTCTTTCCCAGCCTTCGTCACTTGAGCTTTTTATTTTGCTGATTGTTGGGTTTCGCCGTGTTCCTTCAGCAAATATTGCCATGATAAACTAATTGTTAAAAATTCGTCCTATATTTAATTCCAATGACTTAACATCCAAAGTAATAGAGTTATAACTTAGAGGAGCCAAAACTTATTAATGTATTCAAACCATGTATAGTCGAATTTTTAAAAGGAGTAATGTGAGTGTTGAAAGAAGTATGAGGAATAAGAATATTGTTTAGCAAGAAAATTCACAGAACAGAATGAAAAAGCTGTGATTTTTGACAAATTGTAATATATGTTCAATGATTGCATCATTAATGGTTTTTGCGAGCCCGACCCCAGGCATGTATGAATTAACCTTTATTATATCATGAACAAAGATGTTTTTGACGATGCACTCCAAGGACAGAAAAGGCATTTATATAAATTAGATAGCGTGTCATCAATCAAGGAAACCTTAACAAAGAATTAAGACCATATATTAACTTAAAAGCCAATATATCTTAAAAAACGTTCAAGATAGGCGATAAGAAGTGATAACTCAATAAAGAGGCATACTTTTCCCTGATTTCATTAAAGATTATCATGGCCTTATATAAAATGTTGAAGCATTCTCGAATTCAAATAACATTTTTTATACGGTAACTTTTTGAAATTAGAAACGTTTCGACAATCCAAACTACTTATTTATTTAACTATATCTGAAAAAATGTATTCAAATTAGACTATATTGATGATAAGATAAAGAGTAATTATACTCCATACAAATATTCGTGGTCTAATTACAACATCATACATGTCTACATTTGATAATTAGGCAAAAATAGGTGTAATACTACATGTAAAATATCCAAAATTAAGGTGTACTCGCAAACGGATAACATATTTAAAACAATAGGAGTGCTAATGCTTTGCAAGCTATACAAGTTTTCGTAAGATCCTAAATACTGATTTAATAAACATTAAAATCCACTGTGATGACTGGTGTCAACGGAAAAAATATTATGATATTTTGGTCAAAATAAAAATAAATACATCGTCCGAATAGCTGATAAGATTTTCCATGCACCTATAATGACGTTATGCAAACTTTTTGAGTAGCCCGCAATCGTCTCCCTTGTTTTTTCTCCGGTAAACGGGAACATATCCTCTCTTAAATGAAACAATGTTCTACATTAAACAGTCCAAATCCACAAATAGGTATATGAAATAACGACATCTTGATTACTGCTCTGATGAACGGAACACGACCAAATTTGTTGAGTAAATAGTCCACAGCCATCCAATCGACTTATAAGAAACTTTAAATACCGGCAGATTGATGATTAGAAACCAAAATAGCTGATTTTTGGTCGATATCCTGGTCGTAATAAAAATATA
Organism: Thelohanellus kitauei; assembly: GCA_000827895.1. Classification (NCBI taxonomy): domain Eukaryota; kingdom Metazoa; phylum Cnidaria; class Myxozoa; order Bivalvulida; family Myxobolidae; genus Thelohanellus; species Thelohanellus kitauei. Next base: position 21,942 of record JWZT01005380.1, read on the forward strand.
TCTGATGAGAGAAAAAGTCATACGTTTTTATATCGCCAAAGGGATAACAGTAAAGTAGGAGATTGAGATACGATGAAAAAAAGATCACCGTGTAGTTTTTGGAACGTTTTAGGAATCAAGAAATCAAAAGAAAAGAAAATTGAATGCATTATGCTGCTCACAAAGCAAACCAGTGTTGAAGCAAATATAAATAGCAAAAATTTGAGACCATGAAAGATAAGTCTGATTGGTTTGTACAGTCCAACAGCTGATTCCTTCTGATTTCCTTCTGGCATTAAATTTCCGCCAATATTCTTAACCACCGGTTGGTAATTGAGTGATTATACAAAACGCTTAACTTCGTCATCATTCGTTCCCAAACAATGAGAGCCAAACTTGTCTCCCAAAAGGTGTAATCGTAGCCAAATACATTCTTGTTACTCAAAACAATGAATTGTCTCGGTTAAGCTTGAGTCCAAGATTATTGTGCTCGTCTTGATTACACGCCATGCCCCACCCGTTGACTCAACACATGTTAGACCTAGCTCGTATTAACTCAGAAACAGTAATTATTTTACTGTATTACATTAAAGATGTCAAAGAAGACAAACTCCATTAAATTTTGCTCAGTAAAACAGGATAGGACGATAAAAGCAGCTCGTATCATATCTATTGATAATTGGTATATTTGTGGTGATCATTCCCCAAATATCGTCTAAAAAAACTTCCTGGAAATGAATGAGGATTAATCTGTTGATATTCGTCGCTATTAATCAGTCTACTCATTGGGAATTAAGAGATATCTTCCATATTATTCGCTAAATTTTACCCACATAGGACATTCTGCGCCATTCAAACAGACTGGAATCAGGCTTGGTAATATACGTAATTAATAAATTACTTGTTAGATACCCATCTTTCATCTGATTATCAACCAACAAAAACCTTAATATTTTATGTTTTTAGTACGTTAACCACATCACATTTAATGACATCCACCTGTCAAATATTTCAACCCAGATTATTTTGATTTAGGAATTGGGTGGCTTTTTGATCCCCTGTTTACCTCATATTCCAGTTTCAATTAACAGATGTTTTTTAGGGATTGTCGCTTTTTCTTCCTCTGATAACCACCACATAAATCAGACTGCCATTGACAGTTTAAGCCACCGATTTGGTGGTAACCTTGTCACTTTGGGGTTATTCGAATGTAAAGAATACCAAAGAAAGTGATCTACTCTATAACCTATGATAAAATTCAACTTGCGCAAGTGATTGAATGAAGGACGTTTAACTAAACCTGGTTTCTTTCTCTTTTATTTAAGATTTACAAACTTAAGACATTATTGATTGTTGACACAAGTTATTTTTCTACCATTTGCTCAAGGATATTCAACGATCAAAATTTTTGTAATTATGTGAGTTAATTTTAGGGCTAAAGGGGAGTAAACTCATCAATGATTTATAATCTTATAGGTCTCAAAATGGGTGTGCATTCCTTGTTCTTAATCTCCATTTGAGCCATGTTAACGTTCTCGTTTCTGCCAATCCACCAATTCGATGTTTAAATGTCAAAGTGTAAGAATGGGGTTAGTTATTTCACGAGGGCAATAGCTGAAAACACCCAAAGTTCCTAAATGTATGGCGAATTTTTAGAGGCGAACATTATGAATTTTAGCGCCACCCAACGTCGAAAAGCCAGCTTGACACAGGCCATATAATTCTCTAAGATAACATATTAGCATCTGTTTGGAGGGGAGCGAATAATAAATTCATCCTATAACTCTCTAATTAAAATTATCGCCACTTTCCACAAATATAAATGTATATCTAAGTAAAACGCACAAATATGGTACTATTCGAAACTAAATATCTGGAAAGAGAGTTAAAATGTAATTTAAAAATTGTTATTTTCACGTTATAAAATGTATATTTCCGGAGATTGAAGTGCTGGGTTAAGGGAAATTTAAAATTAATTAAAAACAATGACTAAACCCTTTAAGTCGTATCGAATACTAATGACGATCAAGATTGCCTTGTAGATTGATATTTATAGATACTGGTGTAAATATTGCGTTGTTTTTTTTTGCAAGAATTGTCGTCAATTATTAATCTTTCTGTTACCTTTTCCTTTAAAATTATAGGAATAATTCCAGAATCGCTTCAGGGGTATTATTTATTTTCGAATTACACCATTTTCCGTCCAAAATGGCCGACTATTCGATGATGACATTCTAAGGTTACGATATTGAATGTATTATATAAAGTAAATTTTAGAAAGATTTCTTGTTGTTAGGTAAAATCAAATCTCAGTAAACGAAAGCGCACATTCCACTCTTGAATCTGAATGAATATTTTCACAGCCCTAAAAGGTTGAATCTACATAAATATCAATTTATTTATAAATACCACATCGGAACCTTTGAACGTCCTCATCGAAAAGTCGGCCATTTTGGACGGAAATTGGTGTATTTCGATTCGTTGGGAAATTTAAAAATTTTAATTATTATTAAGGTCACTCGTAATTTGGGTTCATGCCACTTCAATTTGACATAAAATTCGACGTCAATGTTTGCATTATCATTCAAGATTTGACGACTTTCTTACAATATCAGACTTTATTCTCGTTAAATCATGTTTTCGGATATTTTATTGAAATAATTTCTTTGTTATGTCATTTACTCTTACGGGTATGCCGTCAATTATCACCACACTCACCTTACATTGGTCCACATAGCTTTAATCCTGTGTTTTGAGTTAAAAACTGTCAAACAGATAAATTATTAAGGGATGAGATGCCCTTCAATAGTAAGACGCACACTACTCTTGTGGTCAATGACTAAATGCTTATAAAATTTAGTTATTGCAGAAACCATTTGAATGGCATGGCCGCTAAAAATTCTGATTTAATGTTGACACACTTGAAAACAAGAGTAAGGGCTTGATTAATTTTGGACCTTGCATTTGAAAACAATGATATTTGAAGCAATTAAACTGCTTTCTTAACATTTTTCCAAAACCTAGCATCTAAGGATGCTCACAGATCTGATTGATATACCGTATAATCTCTTATTCTGTCTAACAGTTTTTAAATGGCTTCTGATGAATTTTCAACACACCTCGTGTAAATCTAGAACAACCCATAAATTGGAGAGTGTTTGCATTTGTAGGGTTTTTCGAACTACTGAATAAAATTCGCCACAAATCACAAATTTCTTGTATGAGTGGGATAAAAACCCTTTTATTACTTAACTTTCGCAATCGCAATTGCAATCGTCATCTCATTTCTATTTTTCAGCACCAGCCAAAGTGATATATAGTACAATTTTGGAAAAAACACCGAATAACGCTGGGAAAGCCGATAAAGATGAGGGTAAGAAAACAAAGTTTGAATTAATATATGACTACATCTTTTGACCCTAAATCCTACTAAGCTGTGCCTGTGCACGGGCGCGCAAGAAGAAAAATTCCTACGCGCAGAAGTGTAGTCTGTGGTGAAATCGAAACTTGCTTGACCTTTTGCTACAGTGACCTAAACAAAGACTCTCGAATAAACTCTCTATTCACCAATAACCAGTTGAAGCTACTTTTAGTATGTTTTATGGGTACCCTTACATGCATACACAAAACTATTTTTATTATCCAAAGTTAGAACTCGATAAATTTGTCAAAAACCATAAAAATGAAAATTTTATATTAGTGATTTAAGATAAAAATATTTTGTGGCTTCTTTTAATATTCTAACATTTAGAAGTTGTAATGTACCTGATTGAAATTTTCGACATACACCTGTGGCTCTTAGATTATCTTTGAAAATAGTTTTTATCAACTAAACATTGAAACATGAAATATTAAAAAAATATTACCACTTTCTCAAGTGATTCAATGAGCGACATGGCTCCCTTAACTCTAGCATTTGAAAGACCTTCATTCAGCGCACAGTTATCTGTTCAGTTATGTTTATTAAATGAATTATTGTGTCATTATTTTTCAAAAATTTAACAGATCCAGTTAAGAATATGTTTACTAATCTTGGTCATAATTTTTTTTTGCAAGCCAACATACAATCTATGTTAAATGTGGAGCATTCAAATAAAAATAGCCGGGAAATAATTCAAATACTTGTGAAGAAAATGGATAATTCCACATCATTGTTGATTACATGGTGTCAAAAACAAAATGGAGGTATTGCAATGAATCCCTTTTCAAATAGGGCATGGATAATTTTAAAAAATTAATTAGAAAGTTTACAAGAGTAATATCCGACTTCAAAGAACGTTCTATTCCAAAAATCTGTGAACAATAGGACAATATTAAATATTTGATCGCGAACAAATTTAAAGTATGTTAACTTCGCACCTTTGATGACGTCATATCCCATGTTATAAAGGATGAAGACATGAAAGAGCTGTTGCGTCTGGTTGACATCTGTGAAACATTTCAAGCATCAAAAACAGACTGCTAAAGTGGTTTTAGCTTGAAGAACGTAATTAAAATTAAAAAAAACGGTCACAGATAAATCATATGGATAATTTGATATACAGCAAATTTTATATATCATTCTGAAACATCATTAATTTGGATACTATCTACAGGTGTGGGACAAAAAATAATAGATCGAGAGATTCGTGAATAAATGATGAAGTAAATATCATGCCCTCCATTTTGATTAACGTTTATTTTAGTTTTTGCTTTTGTAATATTTGATAAACAGTTTTCAGACATCATTAAAATAAAAAAAATTTAACTGAATTTGGTAATAAGAAATATTTAAAACAGCTCTATCTGTCCTATTTATCACATCGAATATTGGCATGTAGGAAGAGTAAAATTGTTATTATTTGTACATGAATTACTTTAGATATTGCCGCGCACCAAAATTTGACATATTATATTTCCGCGGACATAGTAATGTTTCCGCGCGTTGTTGTCAAAAAGTAGAGGGAACATAGCTTTTGACATGCAGAAGTTCCGCTCAGTACAAACAGAAATTCCCTCTTTTTCAATAGAATATATTTATCAAATTTTTTTTCAAATAGGTTACCTTCTGAATGCCAATGATGCAAATCTTGTTTATTCACTGGACCTTACGCATGTCATCAACAACGCTTTTCTCAAAATTACACGGGATAACTGCCTTGGATGGATCCGAGAAACAACATGGTTTATATCTAGCATTCAGAAGGGAACCCATTTGAAAAAAAATTCTATAACTTCTGCATGTCAAAATGTGTAATACCTCATTTTTTCGATATTCAATTTTCAGAGTAATATCATTCGTACGCCCTCTTCCAAAACTTTTTCACATTTGTAAGTATCTCCTGTAATACTTTTCATGCTAGAGTGATTCAATGAACACGAATTAGCCTCTGAAGACTCCTAATAAAATTACTCTTGTTCACCGCTATTCCTCTTCGGTCTTCAGGAGAAATCCTATTTCATCCTTGATGTTGGGTATATGTCCGATAATTTTTGCACCCTTAATTTTAACACGCTCATGTTGTGGTTTATTTCGATACCTATGGTTGTTGTTGGATACATATTTTGTATCCAGGTCGGTGGCATATCGTTGTATGGTCGAGCAAGTGATCACCGGGTGAACCTTAGTTTGTGTTTTATCGGTCAGGTTGGACTCACCTTTTAGGCTAGTTTTTGCGATGTTTTTTTCTAACATTTAGTTGATGGTTATCAGTTTTATTTTGAGTGTTTTACACCATTTGTGTCTTTGAGAGTGTTTAGGTTGAAAAAATAACTGTTGATGAATAAAAATTATAATCCAACCCATGAAAGTTAATTTTTAAATTGTTGCAATTTTTATCAAGTAGCTTAAAAACCATATGAATGCGAGTTGTATGATACACACTTAATAGTCTCAATAATTAGGTGAATAATATAATTTTTCAACTCAAACGAATAAATAGTATTTTTATCAAGAGTACACAATTCTGAAGCAAAGGGCTTAGACTTTAAATAAATTTGGTTCAGATTGACTTATGCTTAATTTGCGAGAGAAAAATTTATTTTAGGTATGATTTTTTATGTTAAAATCAATATATTTAAGCCGATTTTTAAACCTTATAATAACGAGTGTATAATTCACAAATTTATGATGTTTTCTTGAGATGCTCACAGCCCCTCAGATACTTAAAACGTACATCTGCATGAATACAAAGTTCACTTTGATCACGAATGGAAATCCTTCAAATACAAGGCTCAAAAATTAACTAATATTGATATATGTGAATTTCAATTTTTTCTCAACACGATTTTCGGTTATTTTTTCCATAATCCCACGCTTTGAGTCAAATTCTTGAAAGCAGTTGCCTCTACCCAGAACAAACAACCCAACATAATTCTCTGAGACGGAAATCGATAGCTACTTCCTATCTGTCTCCAGAAGAATATCTATAGTGATGATAAATGGGAATATATTGATAATTGACTTTAGAGTTTGCATTTATCGGCCTTCTGTAACAGTAGGGGTTTAATTTAGGATGACAACGAGAACTTGGGATAGACGTAAATACAGTCTCAGAGTCTATTTTTCTCCAACAAAGTAGTTTATATGGTAGTAGGAATGAAACGCCTAAAATCTGAACATAAGAACTCCACTTTTTAGAATGAATATGATAATATATTATTAGAAAAGTATGAATTCTAATTTAATTTTGTTCTAACTAGAGTATAGGGTTTTTAAAATGGCAAACAATATTAACAATTCTGGCGATGACCGTGTTGTATTTTTACCTAGGAAGATTAAAATCGCTCTCATCTTCTTAGTGAATAAAAAATAAGAAAGGCTCATCGGAGTGAAATAAAATAAAACTATATAAAATAAAGTCGTAAGCATAAGAAATCAACACAAAAACCAAAAAAATTTTTAAAACAAACAAAAACTTAATGTCAAAATCTGATAAGAATGATTCTGAAGGGGGTATGGGGTAATTGGATACATTTAGTTTTAATAGTTTAAACTAAAAATAGAACAGTTTTACATGAAAAATGACTTAAAATTGAATTGCATCCAATATTTATGTATTTTATGATTGGCGCACGTGACTGAATTTTAGGCGTTAGGCGTTTTTTAGGCGGTTCATTCCATCTTCGGTTTATATAAGGGGGCGGAGCACGGTGGGGTTAACAGAAAGTGCTAAGTCACGTGGGCGAGTTCAACCGAACAGATTCACTACTTTTTTCGTTTGAAACTTCCGAACATTTAATGAAATCAACTTTTTGGCTTACAGGACTAGTTATACACATTTCCAAAAAGGATCACTTAAACAAATAAATACAATGTATGGCTCATTTTTCATTTCTAATCAACGTTTAGTGTGCCTTTTGAAAACCCTTCTGAGTCATCTTTCACGTTTCTGAAATTCTTACGCATGTGCCAGGTTAAATTCGACATACAGGCTTTCTTCCTAGTACGCATGCTTGGTTTGTGAGAAACCCAGTTCATTTGGCTTTATTGACTAATCCTGTGATGACTGATTATTGGTTTAAAACTCTTGAACTCGTGCGATATTCTGGATTGGAAGGTGTTACATTTGATGATGTATTGGAATATTTCAACGATAAGAGTGTATACTCACAGTTTAAAAACCTGAACGTTGACGAAAGTCTAAAATCGTTTATTTGGCGAAATTTGGTTCAGAGTGCTAATATTTTGATTTATTCTGCTAATAAAGAAGAGGATGACCAGAAAACGAAACCAAAATCTGATAAATCTTTTCCCTACTTCGTATGCGACCAAGAATCTAAAATATATGGATATTGTTCAAACTATTATGATCGGATCGATATTACCCAAGTTATCAAGGAAAAACATGCTTTGGGTGTAAATTTATCTGAAATTTTATCACAATATAAATTATGGTTTGTTGCTCCTCAGAAAGACAGAGAAACGTCACTTCGCTATTGCTGTGACACAGAGACCTTCTATATACAGTACAGTATATTAGAACTCATTGGAAGAAGCCGTGATCGGGGTCTACCACAGGAAAATTTGGTAAACTACAAAATACAGTCCATGCGGTCATATTATGAAATAATATCACTCATATCGCATAAATTGGTTGCAAAGGTATCATATAATACGCATTATCCTGAAATTCCAACAAACCTATTGATTATAATGCCCTTTTATGACCCTTATAAGCTTCCATTGGTGTACTATTTACTTCCTCAAACTCTTTCCTGTTGCCCGTTCGATTTGTATCTTGTAAAAACATTTGAGATCATAAAACTTCAGCCACTCTTTACAATTTTCCGTGTTCATAGTCGTTTAAAATCTTTTTTTCCAGATATCGAAATGTTGCATTTTAAAAACTGTTTCGTTCATCTAATTAGAGCCAATTTGATCGATATTTACGAGGACGATAAAATAATTACCCCATACAAAATTAAACACACGTTTCCGTGCATTGCAAGAATTCTTGGTGAGGATGAACGCAATAATAACGCTGAGTTTTGGTTCGACGACTTCGATTCACCAAATTGGTTTTTGAAAGTTACGATGAAGACGGTTTCTCGCCCTGATATATCAGTGGAAAATGCTGGTGAGCCTGAAGCTGGGGATTCTTGCCTGACAGCAGATAGTCAACGTTCTTTTGTTATCCCATATGAACGAAATTTATTTTCCCGAATCATTGATCTGATCCGAGCTCATTCTGATGTTGGAATCACAACAAAGGTTTCAGATGCAATAATTTAGATGCTTTTACTCAAAACAGGCTTCCATAATGATATGATGAGAAGATGTATATCGTATGCTGAGAAAAACAAAGTAATCAGATCGAAAATGTTTTCCGTTGGAAAATGTCGTTTTTTACGGTAAGTTTATGGCTGATTTTCTTTTTTATTAAGGTTTTCTCTTTATCAAGGATTAACTTTATCATCTACTGAATATCTTGATATTTAAATGAGCGTATTTAATTCACACCACGTAAAGTTAACAATGAGAAGCAGAAAAAATACAACTTTTACTCACCTTTACATGTTTTAGCCTATTATTCGTCGATATTGGTTGTTTTTGAGAAATCGGATAAATTTTCTTTCCGATTTATCATAGGGATGAGACTAAATTAAAAAACTTCTTGTTATTATCAACGAAATCCCTTTTTTTTCACAAATAAAGGTACTTTTTTAGAAATCCTTATAAAATTGGTTCATAATATTAATTTCATTTTTACATGTCCTGGGTTTTATTTGCGGCATGCTGTAGGAAAGTTTGAACTATCTGTCAATGATTTTTAATGCAACATCTTTTAATTTTGAATTTTTAACATTTTGACCGATGGAAATACATAAAAATCATAAATAAAGACATCCACTATCGAAAAAGGTTTTTTACTACCCTATACCAATTTCGTTAATTTTAGTGAGTTGTTTTACCCTGAATTACATGAAAAGATAATGATATAAATCAGGCACTGGTAAAATAAATTCATACGACTTACCGTTTTAATCTTGAAGTGTTCTTCACATACTAGTTTAAAGCCTTTTATTTTAAAACAATTATAAATATAATATTTACGCGCTGCATCCCTGGGTTTTGGTGTGCTGGTAATCACTAGAGCTCATGATTAGTGATCTTGAGTTCGATTGCTGCAGCAGGTGAATTTTTTCAGATTCGAAGTTTTTAGCTTACAATATCATATTTCATGCGTTTTAGTGTGCTTAGAATACATGTTCGAGTATTTCCATCTTCAGCAGTTCGTGTAACTAGGCTTCAAATTATATATAATCTAACATTTTAAGATAGGTTGATCTGCAGTTTGACCGCAGTTAATAGTTTCTGAGAAATACTGCGTGAAGGTTTGAATGTTTGAGGGGTTATAAAATCAAAAAAAATTATTCGTCAGTTACAGTTTATAATCGTATATGTGTTATTTAGTTCGTACCCGAGACCCTTGAAAAAATTGCAAACCGAGTACTATCGAGGACCTTTTTCATGAATGTGTTTTTATAAATTTCTAGTTTTATGAGTCGTTTTGAGATTAAATTTTGATTGGCAAGCCACCATGGAAGTAATAACTAATTAATTCTTTTGAGCCATAATTTAACTGAATTATCAAATGATGATAAAATTTAGAATTCCTCAACTGTTTGGCATATCCAGTTAACTTCAATAAATGTCCGATTATATCAACAATTGTATTCTCTCAACAAACAGGGGAGGACTATATTTTTGAACGTTTTACTACAGAAGTGACCGAACGACAAATGACCTGTGTTTCGATGATGGATGTGTTGGTTGACATTTCTGAACATCCTGATTTGTACAAGGCGCAAATATTTTAATTTCTAAGATGGAATGAAAATTCTGATATGGTCTGTAAAATATGACAACAAAAGTCTAATCTGGGAAGTTGAATGTACTATTTTTATTGGATGAAAATCATCCAATTTGACAACATAAGATATTCTCTTGTTGTAAATATATCATCAATAATTTACATTGAGGTGAAGACAACTTTTATTCAAATTAAAACTGAAATATCAAATTTTACCCAGTTATCTTGAATATAAATTTATACGCTGCTCTATTCAGGTTTATTTGAAACAAAATATAACCTTTATCATAGATATAGTTGGTATGATGAATTATGATCCAGTCTTTGTTATTTTCCGACTACAGCGAGTTCCTAATTCTGTCATGGAATGGTTTGTCTTGCAATATATTGTATGAAAGTTGAAAATGAGTCCAGATTTTTATTTATCACGAACACTATCGATTTTTACAGCCTCCAAATTCATATTTTAATACTGTACCACGCCAAGTCCTCTATCAGTATATTTGAAAACTTGGTCATGACATCTGTTTTGGCGTTTAACCCTAGTTCTGTAATACTTTCAAAAATTATCATTTCGAAATGATACCCTTCTGTGTGCCACTTGATTTCAGGCTAAGGGTCAAGAACGCTAGTTCCTGAATTGAGTTGATTTAAAAAGTAGAGGCTCTTTTTCTCGCAAATTGTTGTTTTACTTTAAATTCGATATTAGATGACATCAAAATACACTTTTTTCACGTCTGTCCCATACAATAGATTTTTCTTGTATTTTTTATCATTAAATTTCAGATTCTAAATTTCAGATATTACATTTCAGAAGCATTCAGTACCGATCAGTCAATAACTGCCAATGAAATCCATGCCCCGATTTGTTCAATTGACATTGATCAATATGCTGACAACGTTCCAGAAAAAATGGCCAAAAAGAAGGAAATGTTTAAAAAACCTCAAATGAAAAATAAAATTCGGCGCATTATTTCATACTTAGAATCTCATAACAAATTTGTTGAAAATCTAAATGATATTATGAAGGACTTGAATAGTTGGGAGTCGGAATTGTTTATCCCCAGCACGAACACTGAATCTTTTAATGAACTTATTGCATATTTGAAGAAAACTAATATTTGCCAGCGAACTAAACTGAGAGTTCAATTCGACAACGAAAGGCTCACATTCGAGATTTTGAATCTTTGTGCCGGTGGTCTTAAACCTTCATCTACCCAACTTCATGATCATTTCCTTAACAAAATCAAACAAAATGCGATCAATGATTCATTTATGGACAACTTTAATCCCAAGGATATTATGAGATTCGTCAAATCTGACCGCGTTCTCAAAATCCGATGCTCATCAATCAATATATCGAAACCTTTGGTTCCAATTCTTTTAAATAACACAGGAGATTGGACCCATAAACACAACAATTTTTTCAAGATGGTGAACAAAATCTATCCACATAACTATCATGGAATTCCTAAATTTCCAAGGATGAGATTATTCCACCTCTTTTTATCATCCCTGTGTGCCGACGTAACCAACCAGGATAATTGTGAAATTTTTGTTGATGAACGCATCGGCTTGTTACTAAATCAGGCTCTTTCTGTGGGAAATCAACCTAAAGAAAATTGGTTCACTGTGCTTGATGCACTTCAAGATATGCCTCTCATTATTTTCCTTTATATCTTGTCCCCATTCCTAAATCCTGAGATTCATATGTATCTCGTTGGTATGGAGGATAAGTATTTACATCCTATGTCCACTATTTTGACAGAAATAGAGAGGGTCAACCAGAATACGCTGATAGACAGAATCTCGGCCATGCTCAATACACTTTTTGCTATGAGACTCATCGGAGGTTGTCGCGGATACATCAAACAACATACAAAAGATGTAAGCATTTTTTAAATTTAAAATACCCTAAAAAATAACCTAATTAGAAAAAGGCTTAGCCTCAATTGGAAAGCCAGAAAAAACGCCTTCTTCCTACCACTAAAACATCGTATTCAGATATCTAACAGGTTTTGCATTCAGAACCAGTCACCGTGACTTTCAATATCAACCACTAACTTTAAATCAACAACTTTGACAGTATACATCATTTTCCATGCAAAAAAGGCCGACTTTCCAATGATGACATTCAAAGGTTCAGACATTAATTTTATTATAAAAAGTCAAATATAGTTTTTAAATATTCTAGGTTTTGGAATCATTAGAATATGCATTCAGATTCACGAGTGGAATGCGTGCATTTGTTTACCGATATTCGATTGAGTCTCTTGCAAGAATCTTTTTTAAATTTTTCACTTACTTTTTATAATAAATGCAATATCGGAACCTTTGAATGTCATTAACAAAAAGTCTGTGTTTTTGAACAGAAAATGGTTTATATTGCTCACCTCACAATCGATGATAAATCTTTACGATAATATGGAAAGTCAGAATAATATTTGCTGTGTGCTTTGCCTTTTTTTGAGCACGATGTCGATAATTATTTCATGAAACACTGAGTGACAAATACCTTCTGATATGTAAAAATATCGTTTAGAGTAATCATGAAATATGCAGTGCTCAATGAGAATCGTCATAGTGGTTGATTTTGAATTTAAACCTTAGTGATTTTTACTTAAAAACTGAATTTGATTGCAAATGACATGATCTCGATTCACCATGTTATTTATTTTATCCTCCTGATCGTTAATACATAACATTCTGACATTCTCACGAATCTTTATTGGATTATTTCCTTTCTGCATTATTTAACAAACCTTATATCTTTTGATATCATTTGTCGTATACTTAGCTCGTACTTAAACATTTCAAGCTCTTAAAAGATTAACAACACACCTGAGATGAAAAATCGGCTTATTTTCTAGAGAAGTAAACTCAAACATTCTTCTATTAACTGCTAACGATACCCCTACTAGTAAATTTTTTTAACGGATGGATCAACTCCATCACATATTTGAGACGCCGAACCTGGTATTATATATCATTCCTCTTCTGTCGAGGTCTGTTCTGCGGGAAAATAGACTGAACTGTATGATGACATTATTTATTTTTGCAACAATCCCTGATCTGACTAAACATGCTTACTATATATTTTCAGTATATTTCTTAACATATAATTTTGGCTTATTTTAGAGTCAATACTGTGTTCTCAGGACCATTTCCTTCCCAACATCACCAGGGTCAGATGATCAAAAAACATACGATTTTGAGGATATAAAGGATATCCTTCAATTTTGGGAAGATCTTAGACGTATTTCGCTTGAATATGGGTGCGATGTTAAATCCAAGAACTCTGGGTACGATGTTAAATCCAAGAACTCTGGAGACAATGTTAAATCCAAGAACTCCGGGGATGATAATAAAGAGATAACAGTCAGGAATTATATAATAAAAAATACTGATTCAGACAGTGATGAAATAATCACACATGATGTCGATCATGACGGCGGGTTTCTTGGGTTTCCAAATCATTTATTTATCAATTTTTCTCTTAACTGGAAGTTCAACGCTTCTCTCATCCCTGGAGAGGCTCTTAAAAAAAGGCCGCTTAAAAGGAAACATCGGGCAGAAGTCCGAAAACCTACCATTCAAGAGCAGAGTTTCAACATTTATTTTTCATCCCTCAAAGATAAAAATGTATGAAGTTTTGAAAAATAGATGACTCTGGCGTTCATACTCTGCACCCTTTTGAGACAACCATACAAAATATTCATTCCGAAGTTTATACAATATTATCACTCGAAAACTGTATTATATTTTTAATGAAGGGCATCAAAATAACTAGTATGCCCATGAAAAAATTCTTCTATCAAATCAATTGTGAAAGGTCTTTCAAAAATATGATCTTGAATCTAACGCACAAACTAATCAAGAAAGAGGTACTGTTTTTTTGTAACATTTCGATCGGTTTAAGTTTATCATCACTTTCTGATATTGTACCTTTAATATTA
>JWZT01005380.1:36593-69902 GCA_000827895.1 Thelohanellus kitauei
TTTTTCGATAAAAAAGTTGTTTTTAAACACAATGTCTAACCCAACAAAGATGATATATTTCTATCTTTGTATCAAAACATTTGATGTTATTCTAATACATCTTCTGTGATCCAATTTCGCCCTAGTCTGCGCACGACAAAACATTGGCAATTCATTTTCGCCAATGGGAAGGTTCTATTTCTCCATAAATCACTCTATAATAAAAATAGCGAAAGTTCAACTTCTCCAGTAAAATCTCCATCGATTAAAACTTGAACACATGTAATTTTAAGAAATTTTACCTATAATTCAAGTATGAAGAGAGATGGATATCAGAGAGCCTCCCATGCCCATTTTTGATAGTCTTACTGTTTAATACGGCTTGAATCTATGTTTATATTGTCACTTAACCAGCCGAGTTTGATACAGGAAGTGTTATTTTGATGATTTGCTACCATTTTGAAAACAGCAACTCGCTAGGATTGAGTTGGGGTGAATACAGTGGTAAAACATAATTTCAAGTTCCCTTCGATGTTTTAAAATCTATATAAACTTTATTGAAATTGTATTTGTTCAAAGTATAATCTCTTTACATTTTACTGGAGAGGTTTATCCTTAAGCTATTTTGCAACGACTGGATTATGGCGAAATTAAACCGTCCCATTGGTGAAATTTAATTTCATAAGGTTTAATTCATACGCGCCATAACTTGTTTGAAAATTAGAATCTGTGTTAATTTGAGTATTATAACGAGTGTTGTGTGATCCGACACTCACAAGCCTTCAACTGCGACCTTATCGATAGACATGCAGACAATCAATAATTTAATTCTGCATTGCATTCTTTTTACGCCAACCTTTTCATATTAAAATGTATTTTAATGAATAACTTCTATGTTCTTTTTAACAACTGGTGTTTAAAATATCGCAGAAATCTTTAGATATTTTCTACAGGAATTTTGTAACTGTGTGAGTTGGTTTTATGATAAAATTGACTGATTTAGGAATTTCAAAATGTAAAAGCAAACTGGCACGATAAGACGAATTTTACATTCCTGTTAGATTTTATCGAAAGGAACATCGAGTAAGTCTTAAAATATTA
The DNA here is from genome assembly GCA_000827895.1 of Thelohanellus kitauei. Lineage (NCBI taxonomy): Eukaryota > Metazoa > Cnidaria > Myxozoa > Bivalvulida > Myxobolidae > Thelohanellus > Thelohanellus kitauei. The sequence goes on from JWZT01005380.1 coordinate 37,674, forward strand.
CAGATATTTGCCCGTGATCACACAAACCCCTGATAAATTCTTCGAAGAATACAAATTGATTAAACTGCCTTTGTATAAGGTGAGGCTCAAATTCTTAGGTAGACGTCATCAAACTGTGCTGTTAAATCCATCAAAACAGAGAAAGTACGTCAATTTGAAACCTTGCTTTTGGTACGCCACGCTCGTTAGTTTAGGCTCATGTAATAAATCGTTCGAGAAATATTTTTGCTTCAAGTGAAGATATCGAAACATTGTACCAATCTCTGGAATATGTACGTTTCTTGTGACTTCCAGACAAAAGCCATGAGGACATTCTTTCATTTTCGGAAACAAGGTTTAATTAAAAAATTCATTGTATGCTTGAATATTAACTAGATTAATGAAATCTCCAGCGAACTTACATATGATAGTTTTGAAAATTTTATGATTGTCTACCAGAAACATATGGAAAACATCCCTAACAAGTTTGGTTTTCTTCATATTTAGAATACAAAATAAATTGGGATTTTTACTGGCCAAACCTCTAACTTTAAACCAAATTACTGAATTAAACTACGGAATTATCTTTAACCTCCTGCTTGATTATTTATCATCAAAAATTTCGATTCAACTATCAATACCGGATGATAGGTCATTCCGAATACAATTGGGGGCTTTCAATCTCAACATCTGCCATTTGGAGAACAGTTTTGAAAATATATATCCCAAATATTTTGAAGTTTTGGTACAAAATAATTTCACCCAAACAAACGCTTTGGCCCATCACGAACCAGATTCTAATCAGCAAATTTACCAGATGATTATCATGAGACTATCATCTTTAATATTCGAGAAAATCCAAGGAAGAGAATCGGTTGAAAATATCGTTTCGTTTTTATCAACAATTATAACTATGGATAACCTTTTTGAGGTTGATACAATCAAACAAATTTCGGCAAGATTTTCCATATATTTGGATGATATTAGACAACTAATTAACGATTCCAGCTCTCAAATAACTCTCACATTATCACAGACACGAAGACTTGATTCCTCTGCTCAGACTGTAGATAATCTTGATGTGTATTCGAATGAAAATGTTATAAGTAATATAGCTCATGGTTTGATCATTTCAACCGTGATGAATAATCCAGGTATCAAGGAGGTTTGATCTTTATTGATAAAGGCCGAATTAGTAAATAAATGCTCATTTATTATAAATAAAGAGGATATAATCGACGGAATATCTGAATTGGTATCTACTGGAAAATTGATTGAAGTGAAAATCTTCGACAAACCTATCCTTCCGGGGTTTCCTTGCACATTCACCAAGAGCTTTCTGACCAATATTTAATCTTATATATATTAGTGTAAATATTTCGCTTTTCTTTAAAAACGAGTTTTTCATGCATTGACCTAGCTTTCACGACTTTGATTTTCTCCGTTGCCTCAAAGGATTTTTTCACAATTATTTGGCCACAAACCTTTAATCATGGAATAACGCATCTACTGCATATGCGGAAATTTCCTCATAGAGCAACCGTGGGGTTTTTGATAATTAAAGATGACTTAGCTGTTAATAGAGACTCAATCAGTAGTCTGCTCTGCACTTTAACATTTCAGAGTAAATTTGTTCTGAATATGATCACATCCTCATTCTTCTAGATATCAGTTGGTAAATGAGAAAAAAAGTGTGTTGCAACTAGCGAGCAGTAGACGAGTGCTCTTCTCGGCCACATATGCACCGAAAAATCGACCGTGGAGATATATATAGGCCACACACCTTTTACAAACAACCCCCTATTATAATTCGTGATAACCTTGGTATCCGCAAACGCTTTTAGCTTCTCTGTGATGTTGAATTGACGATTATGATCATAAAAATTTGGTATATTCAATTTTCCATGAACTAAAACATCGCTAGGCTAGCGATAACAATATGGTCTATATGACCTAGTAACACCTATGGGGTTCAGATCACTTTTTGGTGATATCAATAGAAAAATAGTTCATCAACAAATGTAGACTAAGTACCCTACAAGAAATTTAAACCTTATGTGATGCCAAATCAAGTTTATATGCCACCATATAGGACAAAACACTAAAATACGTTACCATTATCTTGCATCGGACATCTCGATCGATGTTGCTACAACCGTTTTGCCAATTTCATCCAATTATTTTCATCATATACAGCCAAGATCTTTTTTTCACTCCTGTCCGATATAATTCAATACGCACCAGATTCTTGTAATTTTTACCTAAGGTGTAAAATAAAATACATTAATAGTTCCTCCATTCTAGCTCATTTGTCACCTCCACCCTCGAAAACGTATTTTCTACCGTTTATATCCAAGGTTATTATTCAAAAGCCCCTTATCCATGTCTTAATTTGTTTTCTAACTTTTCGATAGACTAAGTTCAACGAACATTCGTTTTTGCCATTTCAGAACATTTTTGGAAAGTATTTCATAAATTTTAATTGTTTGTATGTGTGCAGTCCTAGAAATAAACAAATCGTACCCGATCAAACTTCAATACAAAGTGATTGTCATCCGTATTCTAGTTGTTTCTATTTGATTGATTATTGATTTCACTTTTTCAACTAACGATCGTTCATTATGTTTTTATTTTTGGTGAGTTCATGTAAGAAAGCGCGTGATTTTCACCTTATATCTGGAGAACTCGCCCAAGCCGCGTGGTGAAGTTGTTTCTAAAATATTCTAAGTCTCAGCTTGACAGAATGTAATCCAAGATTTATGAAATTAAGAATGTTATCAAATTACATATAATGACTATTTCTTGGCATTTTGATATCAGAATAAAACAAGAAAAGTGAACAGAACGCCACAAAACGGAAATGGCTAGTAGTTGATTTGTGTATATAATCTTAAGACTATCTTGAACGGCGTTACTGAACTTAATATCCGATGTTATAATTTATTGGGAATCAGTATAGAAAACGTTATTTGGGTTTCTATTGACATGTGTGTTCGCATTTTAGACAATTTTTGACTACCGATTATCAATATCTCAAAATAACTCAAATATATAAACACGATTTCTCAGGTTTTTATTAAAAACACGAATGCCTACCAATGATTTCTTTGTGTCATCGTTTTTTCACTACTTGTAGAATAAAAGCCTAACATTTCTTTTTAAAATTAGAAAAACGTCTTAGATGACCACAACAAGAATGATTGTTCCAATATCCTATTTGTTTTTTCAGAAAACTAATCGAACAGGTTACCTATTTTCTGTCAAATTTAACATTAAAAATATTCGTGACCACTCAAAAGTATCTGTTAGAGAGTTTCAAGAAAAAATTATGAAAAATATTCCTTACAAATAAATTGGATGTAAACTTGTAGATAGCTTTATGGTGGAAATAACTAATTGGAAATAAATCCGCCAATCCCGTGAATGTATGGTGAGGCATATCTAATGGAAATGTGTTTTGAGTTGAAATATGACACGCTTGGAAAAAGTTAGAATTATGTCTAATTCTTCTTACTTGGTTCAATTGTGGGATTATATGAGTTAAAATCACCTAAACCTTTATGAGCATGCCGCCAATTTTCAATGTTCCCAAATTTGTACGATTCTCTTAACTAAGCATCCACAGGCACTATTTAATGGATGAAAAATCCCAAAGAAAGAAACTATTCTTATAACAACAGGAGGAAATTTTTGAACTGGCCTGTTCGTAAATTGGTCCCAGACTTTGTTCAGATACAAAATGGTTATTCCTGAGATACGTAAATTCTTGATTTATGATTTGATGACTTAAAAGGAAAAATGTGATTTCCAAGAGTCTTGAGATAAATAGCAAGTAAAAACTTGGATAAGACAAACTAGTCTCAAAACAGGAAACTATGAATCTATAATTACTATAATGGCCATGAATCGTTGGAATTAAAAGAAATTAATGAAAAATATGATGTTGGCCAGTTATAATTCGCCAAAATATAGAAAGACATGAACAGTTTAGGATTGCTAACTACTGCTATTCTTCTAATGCAAGAATCTAGGATGAGAACATGAGTAGTTTTGATGAATTTACTGATATCCTGGTTATCAATAGTATGAGATGGATGTGGTTAATTTTTTGAACTCCTGGATCTTTAAACCGAACTGATTGAAATTTGAATTATTTCATTGACTCAAAGATGTAATTTAATCGTTTTATCTGATTCCCATGAAGATATATCAAAGTGTGTTGATGAACTAAATATAAATTTAGTGTCGAAGGCAGAGAAAGTATCTCCATGCCGCTTTTATTTGTCACTTGACATCAAATCCAATCCCTTTTTTTATAATACAACTCTTACTGTCTCCCGAGCTTCCACTAAGAATAACTTTTGTACATTTTTACATGGTAATTACACGAAAGAGTACCATTTTTTTGGGGGAAGGGGGTATAAGCATCTAAAGCAGCGGTTCTCAATCTTTTTTGGGCTGCGACCACTTTAATCCATCTAATCCTTTTTGCAAAGCGCCGCGACCCCCCATTTCAAAATTTTTTTATGGCGGGCATAATTAACGATATCTTTTTAAATTTACAAATCGCGATCATAGTATACATATCTGATATACAGGATATAATTTAACTTTTATAAAGCGAACATACCATAGACTTTTTGTTTAATAATGAAACAATATCAAATTAGCTGTTAAAAATATATTTCTGCTTATAATTTCAAAAATAAGGTTAAATGTTTATCAATTGCATTACTTACGTCTCAATATAGCCTTATTACGATATTCATGCTGTATATTTATATACAATTTTAACTGCTTAGCGGAGAATGAACACTATTGTAAACTACATTGATAAAATTTTGTTTTGACAGTATGTGTTACCAATTAAACATCACGTCTAACTTTGAGCTTGTTTCTGTTTCACTAGATCTGCAATTATCTGAATTGTTTGGAAAGAACGCAATGAATGTCATCTGCTGCATCAAGAAAACTATTATATTTAAATTTGATCAATAAAAGGCTGGAAAACCCAGTATCATAAAAATGTTCTTTGAAATTGAAGAAAAAGGCATAAACCCTTCTCAGACATAACCGTGTATGACTGAAATTTCTTGATCCAGAATTGTGAAATTGACATGGATGAGAGATGTTTTGCCAACATTGTTATTAATGAGTTCAATTAACTCTTACATGTGATGCCTAAGGGACATCTTAAACTTTAACAGTTAATGAACTTCTTGCTAGTGCAAAAGGAGTGTCAGGTAGATTCGGAAAATATGATATTTCCTCCACAAGCTGGTGAAAATGTTTTTCACAGTAATTATCATTTAATTTGTTTGATCAGTTTCAACATCATTTACCTCATAGAAACCAGATAAGGTTGGCAACATCTAAATTTTTGCAAAAACTAATTTTCATTTTGAAGGATTTAATCTTTTCTGATAAGTCGAAACATATTGCACATGGTCCTTGCAGTGATAAATTTAAGTCATTCAATATGGTAAATATATCACCCTGATAAGTTCTTTTCTGTATATCACATTCTTCGCTATAAAGTCCTTTGAACTGCGGTTTTGATTTCTGATTAATAAGAGTTTCAGTTCTTCACGAAGATAAAAAACATGTTTTTAGAACATTTCTTCTTTATAACCATCACAATTCTCGGTGAAAAAGCAGAACATTTTCGGATGAATTAGACTCGTTACAAATTTTTGAAAACAGTCGACGGTTTAAAGGTTTTGCTTTAACAAAATTAGCAGAATTAATCACATGTATCATTACGTTTTGTAATTCCTGTGGCAATGCTTTCGTTCCTAATATTTGTCGATGAATCATATAATCAGTTTCAATGGTTTTCACAGATTCATGATGTACCAAACTTTTAAATCCAGACCGACATCTTAGCCAACTTGGTGCATCATCGGTCCATACGCCACAAATATTTTCAGAGGATTTTTTGATTTCTATAAACAAATGAACTTTTTCAAATATATCACATGACTTAGTAGTTGTTTCAAAAGGTTTACACAAGAGAAACTCGTTTTTAAAAAATATTATGCATATATCTAGAATACACCAATAATTGTGAGCAATTTGCAACTTCTGTGGATACATCAAGCTGAATACTAAGTGTTCGAAGTGGAGAATATTTCAGTTCCTGGATAATCTGCTAGAGAATATCTGCATACACGTGAGCTACTCGCCTGTGTACTGTATAGTTAGATATGCAAATGCCATTTCATTTATAGGGATTTTCGATCTATTTAATAATTTTTGCCACCTGTTTGATAATCTTTGCAATCTATTTAATAAAAGTTGTCACAGATCAAAAATAATTGCATGAGAGCGATAATTAACTTTTTTTATCAACTTTCATTTTTTCAGTCCATATTAAAATTCTCACGTACACCAATTGTGCAAAACTTGAGAAACCACTAATGAGGTAAAATCGAATGTTGTTTTCTAAAACAATTGGAAACTTTGGTTGTAAGTCAAAAAAGGAGGAGTATCTCTATTTGCTTTGTTCTTAAATTTGTTAGAAATTTGCAAAATTTTACAAACCCTGTATTTCGAATGAACTATCTGGGAAGGAATTCTATGTATACAATGCCTTGCAATCAACTTCGAGAAAGGGCAGCAAAACAGATTTTTTAAATTTTTTGTTAATTTGTTGAATTCAATGTTATTTTTATAAATACAATTCACCAGCTTGAAAAAAATATACACCTTCGATTTCGAAATAGATTGAAAGGCACTGTAATGGGGGTTGTAATTATTCTCGATCCGGTATAAATCAAAATTAAAATCCAAAACTTCCTTGCTCGATTGGCCTGCCAACATTTGTTTCATTCGTTTTCACACCCTGATTCGTGTTTAATAACAAACTATGTTTTAACTTTGTTAACTCTTGAAAAAATCCGAATGACCTGTAAATTTAAAAAATTGACAAATAAACGTTAATTATCCCGTCCGTGTAATTATTTTTGATTAGTGGCAACTTTTATTAAATAGGTTGCAAAGATGTTTAAATAGATCCAAAAACCCTATATCCACAAATTCTTCTCCAATCATGACTCGAACAATATCTATGGCTGTCGGCAAAACTGACTCATTAGCTATTGTGCGAGGTTTAATAGCTCTTGAGAATTTTGAGCGGCACTAAATTAGATTTGTCAAAATCAGCTACGTTTGGACTATTGTGAGTGCCACAAACGTTAAGCCTGGTTTTCCTGACTCTACCAGCTTTCAGTCTAAAATAATTTGTGTTTTAATACAAAAATTTCTTGTGCATATAAAATTGACCTTGAGGTTTACTCTGTTTCATAGATTCAGCCGATAGAACTTCGCCCCAAATAACGCATTTGGGGTTTTCAATTCCAGATGTAACTAGTGAATGAATCCAAGTCGTAAATAATCTTCATTCTACTTTCCTTTTTTGACGATATTTAGTTTCATATTGTTTTTCATGTGCTATTCTTGAATGGAACTATTAAAATATGGTCTGCCTAGAACGTACAAGATGTCTTACTACCTCACAAAAATTCCATATGTAAATATTACCTCAAATAACAGACTATAAACCTTATAATTTAAAAATTCGCTTTAATCACGACGTTTTAAAGTAAAAATTTTTATTTTGTCCAGTAAAGCATAAATATACTAAAAATTGAAATTATATACAAGAATGATATTTTAATGAATTTTGACCCCTCAAGGGATTTATATAAATATGATAGATCATTTCGTATCCATCCTTCACAATCTCCGATTTAAAGAAGGTTTCAAGCCATGTTTATAATCATCAACCAATTTCCCGAGTTTGGAGAAATTTTTTTGACAGTTTGCTTCCACTTTTAAACGAGTGACTCAGTTGGCTCGGGTTGCGGGGAATACGGAGATAAAAATATAATTCCAAGTTCCCTTTCTTAAGATAAAATTATATAAATTTTAATAATTTGAAATATTTTCAGGATTTAATGAAGTTGTATCTCACTGGCGAAACTGATTTTAGATGTTTTAAAATGCACAGATTTATGCGGTATTTAATTAAAAAAGTCGTAGAAATATAGTAAGTTATTTTTAAAACGGTAGGCTTTTCAGTTTTGTAAGAGATTGCTGAAAATTTCATCAAATAGATAATATCTGTAGTTTCTATGATCGCGCCATGGCGTAAAGTTACGCAACGCAAACCCGTTAAATAGAATGTTGTTATTATATGGTTAAATATATTTATGCCGAAACAATTAAAGTGTTTTAAAGCAAAATGAATGAATTGGCTACGATATATTTATTTCAAATATAGTCAAAGAAATATTCGCAAAACCAAAATTATAAATTAGTTAAATGATAAGCTTTACGCGCTTGAATAAACAAATACGTCATATTTTCCAAATTCTTTGGCGATCCCTCGGGAATTTCCATTCGACTCCCTAGGGGCCGCCACCTCCGGTTAGAGAACCCCTGATCTAAAGGGTTTAAACCTACTTAACTTGACAATGAATAGAATAGAAATCGAAAAATACAAATTGGCTCATATCGTTTCAAACATGTTTGGCCAACAAGCAGGAATAAGCTGTTATGCCTCTTTATAAACACGTGTAAATTTTCTAAAAATTGAATCGACCTCTCAGATTCCAAAAAACTAAGCCAAAAAGGCAGTATTTGAATCCCAATGGGGTTCATGTTAAAAAATGTTGGCACTTGCGTGTTAAACAACATGATGAAAAATCGGTTTTCATCGTTACCGTGTATAACCGCAAATACAAAGCTTGAGCAGATTAACCTTAAAGGACAACAAGCTAAAAACATAAGCGCAAAATCTGAAATTTAAGGGCCAGTACCTAGATATAGTAGTAAAAAAATATCTCTTCGGGCTGAGAAAGAAAGCACCATATTCCTTAAAACAGGAGGGGAGCGTAGCATATTCACAAACATGAACTAAATGATCAATAATTCTGTTTTTATTCAATGGGCATTATTAAGAGTGATCAATTCCACGTAATTCCCAATTAGAAAAATTGGATGAGTACATATCTCGAGTGTTATTGCCGCATCGCCGCATAACTCGTGCAATGGGGACCACAGTCAGTAATCAATTGAAGAAGTCGATGACTGTTTCATGCAACGACGAGCCGGGTGGTTTTTACGAGCGCCCAGATGATTCTGACAACCAGGCCCAGTTGATGTTGGACACAAAGCAATTTTACGAGCAAAATCCTGGTACAATTGAGGATATGCAAAAATCGGTCAGGGATATGACGCCCAACTTTTTTGATGGAGGGAAATTTACAACCAATTTGCCAATTCATGAGAACGCACAAGTTTCATTAAACTGGTTGTACTCAAGTTCGATGCCGAGCAAGTTTCATGTTGGCTTGCAGTATGTTGGAGATACAAAGGTCAGAAGTTATGAGGTAGCTATTATATAACTAAGCGTTCTCCAGTGGCCTCTTTAGAATTCGATTTTGAAAAAAATTGGGCCTTAAATTTAGCCCACTACCTCAGAAAAGACACACGGGTTAGATGTCAATTTCAAGTTATTTTTACTAATTCCAGAATTCTGGTATGTCAGTTGAAAATGCCGAATATAGTTTATTGTATTATGGCACGAAATTCACGGCTGCCGCAACTGTTCTAAACCCATCTTTTTCGAAAAGGAGTGCAATTTGTGCTCTTCACTTTTTACGAAGGATAAATCGTGATCTGGATATCGGTGTTGAAACTGCGATTCAGAAAGCCCAATCAATGCCCTTCAAAATAGTGCCCACTCTTGCACTGAAATACAGTCATGGAGTTAATCCTTACCAGTCACATAACTCTGATGGTTATCTTACATCGTTTAACATACAACCAAAGGGTATGTTTTTAGGATTCCTTGGGCTTGAACATGTCCAATTGTTTTATAACAGACATGTGGCCCCCGGGTTACAGTTCTTGTGCTCATTTACGTATGCAAAAGAAATGGGCGATAGCTCATGTGTATCTTCGTTTGGATACCAATACCAACTTCCAAAAATGGATCTCACCGTCCGTTCGACATTGGATTCAAGCTTAGTTATCCAAACTAGTGTTGACAAAAACTTCAAAGCTGGCGATTCGGGATGGGGCCTTAACTTTTCTATCGCTCACAATTTTAAACAAGGGAGAACGCTAACGGGCATTGGAGCAACCGTCGGTATTTAAATTATTAAAATTTTTAATAGTTGATATTTTTCACATCCAAGACGTCTTAACAGCTGCAAATATTTCTAACTTCAGTGAGCCTGGTGTTTGACGATGGAAGTTTACGTTTCCCCGAGCTTTATTCTCAGCGTATAAGTAGAGCCAACATCCGCGTCAGCTTGTCTGATGATTCCCTTGATTTTTCACAATAAGTATTCTTACCATTTTTGGTTTAGGCCGCTCCATTGTGTAGCCTCGTCAGCTCTATTACCATTCCCAGCCCCAAAGGTACATGTATTTGTATCCTGCCTATCAATGGTACTAGGCCATATACTCCATCTGATTAAGGTCGCAATAAACAGTGCTACGAAAAGGTATAATGACTTTTGAAAAGAGCGTGGCTTTTTGAAAATAGTGTATATTACTTATTGTCTGAAATACGATGGATAATTGACTCGATGACTTAAAAAAAGTAAACCAGGTGAAAATGAACAGCTTAAATGGATTAAAACTAAACCTTCCAAACTGGTATATCCCACACACTGCTTTTGTTTTTTGTATTCAGGAACTGTATCTATGGAGCGGGTTCAAAAGACATGGTATGCAGCTTTGAACAAAAAATAACCCTACAGTTCCAAACATTTTTTTACAATGTATTCTGAATGCCGACATGGAAATAAGCTTTGCAACGGTTGCCTATATCTTGTTGTGGTGATTACATGATTTTTTACAGTATTCAACGATATCTGTGTGAGAGCTCGAATGTCCAATTAATCACACTGAGAGTTGTTTTTCGGGGCTGTTATCATAAAAAGAGCAGCATTTGACATTGCGTTACTTTCTCCTGTTGCAGACATCAAGTTATATAAAGGGTTTTTCGACCAATAGCGGCATTTTGTTTAAATAAATTTATGAACATAAAAAAGAACTGTATCGACAAAAATGAAAAAGTTTAATGTACAGCATGAAAATAGTTCCCTTTTTCGAATAAGTGCCTTAACGGGCAAGACTTTTCTAGATACTAAAATTATGCCTATCTGAAAATAAAACTACATCTATTAATTTAACTGTTTTGTGTTACTTCTTTTGATTTTATGTTAAATTCCTTGTTACATTCTCCATTATTCATCGACACAACCCGCTTCTTTCGATGAAAAACCAGATAAATGTAATTATTTTCCATGTTCTACATGCATGCTGAGCATTAAACTTTTTCACTTTTGTCGATACAGTTCTTTTTTATGTTCACAAATTTATTTAAAAAATGCCGGTATTGGTCGTCACGGATGCCGTTATTGGTCGTAATACCCGGTAGAAACCTACCAATTTTATAGAGTTATGCCGAAAGCGAATATGAGCACCTGTGCTTGGGCCGTAGGGTTTTAGTTATCTTGATGATAAAGAGTCATATGCGACTGTCTCTGTTGGTGTGGTCTCGTATCTGTCATTTTAAATGACTGAGCAAATAGTGTATCATCACATTTTGAATATTCAATCATATCTCTTTTCGTGGTTTCGTCTTTGATGAATTTAGACTCATTATATCTTGGGTCTAAAAATGTCGCAACAGTGAAGTATCTTGAATTTTCTGACTGCCAATTATTGTTTTAATCTATGCGTGCTGGTGTTTTAGATTCAAAAGATACATACCCATCCTTGATTTTGATCTTATAATTTTTTCCCAGCTGCTTGACAACCAACACGTAGTAACACTCCTCTCTACCATTTCTTTACATTTCAAAGAAAAAGGCTTGAGACGATTACCCAGTTTTGTCATCGGACAAACATCTAGAAGCTAATGTGGGATTGAATGTCTCGTTGCTTGCGTTCAGACAAAACTATATGAGCTTGATCTATCTCTAGTGGACAGTTGACCAAATTATTAAACGGTGGAGTGTATCTTGTAGAAACATTCTGCAACAGATGTTTTATTTCCAACTGGTTGATGTTTGCAGTAGGTCAGGGTCCCATAGTTCATACGTGGTTTTCTAGTTAGGAGACTGTTCAAACAAGATGACTGGCCTTATTAATTTGGACACTTAATTTGTGTTTTAAAGCCCGCCACCTGTTTAACGCAAAAGATCAATATGTATGGAAAGCGATCAAAGGTTAATATAGTGCGAAAAAAAATAGAATCGATCGCCTATTTTTGTAATTTATTTTTGCGTTGGCCGTTGGACTTGGAATTGGTCTTAAAATGAGGGAACATTAATATCTAAATGGTTAAAAATCGATAGCAAATTCTGGAAAATACATACGGAGATATTTACGAAATACTGACAATTTTTGGCATTTGGGTGGGATAAAATAATAGCCAGCCATTCATACAATAGCTTGTTCAGATCTGTTTTGATAAAAAGTTTTACGATGTTTAAAATGCTCTGATATGTTTTTTTATTTTTCCTAAAAATACTTTCTTGAGGAGTTATTATACGATATTTAATATCTTAATTGCATCATAAAATAAACTTATACATCTTGATAAAAATATAAAGAAATAACAGGTCTAGTTTGTGAAAGGTTATTCCTATCTAATTTTATTAGAAGAAAATTTTTATCAAAATAGAGCTAAATTTCATCGAAAATACTAATTTTAAACAAACACGCATGCTCAGTGTTCTTGTTGAAATATGATATTTTAGAAGCCTAATTATAGTGCGAGAAAAAATAATTGCCAGCTATTTCTACAATAGTTTGTACAGATATGATTTGATAAAAATTTTTTGCTGTTTTAAGATGCTCTGACGTTTTTATTCCAAAAGTACCTTCTTGAGGAATTATTAAAAGGTATTCACTGTTTTAATCAAATAAGTATATGTATTGATATATCGTTTAAGAAAAAACTATCACCAGAATAAAATAAAATTTATTTATATTGACCTTGAAGAAAACAAAAACCATAAAAAACACTTCGTTTTATGTTTCAGGCGTACTAATGTTTTTAAAAATGAAATCTACCTTACATTATAAAATCTAATATTTTGTTGCATCTCCTTTGTTCAAAACAGGTTAATATTATCTGTTAGGCATTGATTCTATTAATTATTCTATGTATTGACCTGAAATTTCTTCCCAACTTATCTTTATAGCATTCCATAATTCATCGATGCAACACAATTATCATACATTTCTATAGATTTTAGATGACAATTCAGCCCAGACGTTCTCAATAATATTTAAAACTGAACTAAGAGCTTGCCAATCTAGGAGTTGAAGATTATTCTTACCGAAGAAGTTCCTGGTTGATTTTGAAACATGGCCCGTGGCATTATCTTGTTGAAAAATCGCGTTTTTAGGAAGGGTTTTGACAACGTTTGCAATTAACATCTTCTAATAAGCATCAGAATCTATTTTTCCATTTAATTTTATTACAGATGTTTTGAAATCTTTTGACACTCATGCCCATATCATCAGCGATTCACCACCAAATCTTCGTTTCATGAATTTTCTTCCTTGTTTTTTACAATAATAATTGTTTCCGTCAGCCCCGTCAAGATTGAACTTTTTCTCATCGGTAAAAAAACTTTTTTTCAATCTATTTTAGAAATCCTTTTTTTGCCCATTGTAGTCTTTTTGCTTTATGTTCTTCTGTTAAAGACGGTATGTGATTAACTTTTGAATATTCCATTCCTCATTTATTTAAATAATTGGTTATGGTCCTTTTGCTGGTATTCAAGCCTAAACGAGACTTTATTTCATTTGCAGTAATTTATTTATCCGCCGCTAGTCTCTTTATTTCCGAAATTTTAGTAGATTTAAAAATCGGTTTTCTTCCACAATTTATCATTTTTGTTCCATAATTTTCCTTGTCATTGAGAAAAGTCTTGACAACTTTTGGACTTCGTTTAATTTTTTAGAAATTTGTTTTTCGTTCATTCAGGTTCATAATATGCTAATATTTCATCGTTTTGATGTGCATTCCATTTCTCGAAAATTACCAAATGTGTTATTTGTTAACGCTCATAACGTCTGCCATCAAGTATATTACGCTTAACTTTGCCATCTGGTTCAAGCGACATATGATTCCAACAAAGATACAGAAAACGCCAACTAAGGAATATAAGGCCATCTCTGTCTTCCATCCAGCCAAAAAATAGATATTCTTTATTTAACTCTGGAGTTTTTGACCTAAATAAAGAACAATTTATTACCGCAGACACTATTTCAAACCTAATAATGAGTTTCTAGATGGAGGGAACTCATTCTAGACGGATAAAACAAGGCACCTTTGGGATCAGTTTGGCGTTTTAGCAGGCACCTGTTTTTTTGTTGAATTCAATTATGCTTTTCTTCATAGAAAATATTATAACGAATAAAACAGATTCATTTGACGGATAAACAAAAGATACAATATCTTATCAAACAAACAACAAAAAAAGATAGAAACGGAAAGGGTAAAAACTCAATAATAAAATATACTCCGTGTTTAAATTTCAGTAAATAATTCATTTGATTCATACGCGCATAAATTGGGTGTTATGAATATTGTCACAACTGCCTGGAATATAACGTTGCTTTTTTAAAATTTTTGCATCAGTTTATGTTATTTACAGTTAGTAATGATAGAATTCTACAGAAATAGATTAACATGTGGCGGGACCTTAGATTTCAAAAAACTCGTTCGGTTGATTAGTCACCGCAATTTTTTTATCACAAAAATCTCAGTGCTATTAAACATAAACCAAAAGACTAACACTGTGCACTCTATTTTTAAGTTAAAAGTTTATAATCCATGAGAGATTGTGTATTAGATCCGTTTTGGTGTAACATTTCAAGATGGTTTGTAAATAAAAATTCATATTCAGTAAATTGTGTCCGATAACGTCATGCTGTTTTAAAATCAAATTGGATATTCATGTATGTAATGAAAAATTTTGATCATTGGCTGATATGTGAGAAAGCTGTTTTTCACTGATTGGAAGTTTTGCCATCTTCGAATATCGAAAATGAGTTAATTTGTTGTTTATTAGATTACAGGTAGAACTCAGTTTATTTCTTGCCAAGAACCCATATTTGTGAGTTCTCCGTTTTGATTGTCGATTAAGCCACTTCACATTTTATTAAATTCGTGTCTTTGTCCATTTTTTCAACCCTCGGTAATATTATACGATTCATAAATCACTGATTAAATAAAGGCCAGTTACAATAAAAATTCTGAGTTCACCTAGTATAAGATTATGAAGAACTAATCTAGCAATAGTATAAAAAAACGTTTTTAAAACAATTTGTTTACTGTGTATAAAATTATTAAAAACTTAACATTTATTTCAACTCTTGATTTTTGAGTTTGTTTTTGTTTTTGACATTACTATGAAAAAATGTTCATTATATTGATCCCCAGAGGTTTTCAAGCAGTTGACGATCAATCTTATCATTTCAACATTGGATGATTAGTCATTTCATTTTACCTTATTTTCGCTTCTATTATTTAAAACCTCCAAAAATCTTTGAAATTTCCAAATTGTAGATTTGGGCATATCAAACCACTTGGTTGAAATTATCTGATTTTTATTGCATGAGTTCATGCTAAATAAGACTACGAGTATGAAACAGAGTTCAAAGACTTAAAAACATACCATATAACGTGACACTCCTTGTTTATCGAATCAAAACGTTTTTATATAGACCTTTTTGCTCGCACGAGCCTTCATTCAGAATGCTTTGGCGCTCAAAGTTTGGATAGAGTATTGTTCGCCCCATCAAGTTTTCTGGTTATTTTTGACGGGATCAATTAAATCTTTTTTAAACTACTGTAAAGTTTTAGCGGTGTAATTTTAATAAAAATGGGTTGGGGGGGTTGTCTCTTAAGATTTAATGAGCTTCATTGTCACTGCTGATTGGCAAGATAATTTATTATCGGAAACCTTAAATCTTTTTGATCTAACGATTAATGTTTTCAAAGATGCTGTTTTTGAAAATAACTTCAAAAAGCTTTCATATAAGTCAACGAAAAGGAAAATTTCTTTGAGAAACACACGCGTTTTACTTATTTTTTAAGAGAGAGTAAATTATTTAGCTGTAATCGTAATAATTTAACAGAGAAACATACTGATAACTTGCCTAAAGGAATCGACTGGCTGTAATTGATTAACGGGCAGAAACTTTTTGATTCATGCCACCGAATTTCGAGTTTTAAAGCATTTTTTCAAATGAGATAAATATATTGAAAAATAATTATTTGTTGTACAATAACCTTTGACATTTGATTGAGTTAATCCATTAAATGTTAAATATTATATGCATGGTAAATAATAATTATTACACATTTTGTAATTCAATTTCGCTGATGGGAATGTTCAATTGGACCGTCAAAGAGTCGTTGCAAAATATTTAAACTTCAACTTCTCCAGTAAAATGTAAATTGATTAAAATTTGAAAATATACAACTTTAATAAAGTTTATATAGATTTCAAAACATTGAAGGAAGCTTGAAATTCGATTTTTACTACCATATTCACCCAAACTCAATCCTATTGAGTTACTGTTTTTAAAATGGTAGCAAGATATCAACACAAAACCTACTGAATAAAACTGGGCCGATTTATTGACCAGTATAAATTGCTTTAAGTCGTATTACTCAAGAAGACAGTCAAGGATAGGTAGAAAGACCGATATTTTTCAAGGTCACTCAAAGAAGTTAATTTTGAATTTTACTTAAAATTGCATCTTTTCACATTTTATTAGAGAAATTTAACTCTCCATTTTTCACAGACAGAATTATGGCAAACTAGTACCTTCCCTTTAGCGAAGTTGAATTACAAAAATGTATTGATTTTATTTAAAAACTCAATGATAAAAATTAATTACAAAACAGTAAGTTTTTGATTAGCACCAAGTTTGACAGAATAAACCTTGATAAAAGCAAACTATCATAGTCCAATCGCTTTATACTTTGAATTCTTTGAATCATGAAACGACAAAATTTCATTTAATTAAATTATGAATATCAATGAGGACGATATTGTGACACAAGACACTTGCATTGTCGATACTAAATTCATGAATATCTCCTTCTGAAATTTATAAAATTATTTTTTGTTCAGAACATGATTACATAATTTATGCCAGATTCCAAAAGATGAGTTATTGAAATATGTCAACAAAGTAGTTATAAATTTACCAAATATTTAGATAGATTTACATTTTTTATTCAAATTAATGTTTTTAAACCGGCAAATGTAGAGTTAATTTTTTATTTTTTCATCACTCTATAACTGTTTTTTTTTGACAAGTTGAAACAGCCTCGTTAATAATCTCAGAAAATGATTTTTCATTCAATACATACTTTCAAAATATCTTAAATTCGTTTCCCAAATTAAAATTAATTCATAACATTTTCGGTTCCGTATTTTTTATGGATTCATTCCTAATTATCAATTTTTGAATATATGTATTTGAAATTTTTAAAAATTTATTTCGAGAAGAATCTCCTACAGAATTTAACTGTGATGAATAAGGAGTGAATGATTGGCGTTGAGGCCCTCTAATCTGCAGAAAACTGTGGAAGTCTTTCGAGTGTTGAAAACCAACCTTTTTCCGAGCAAGCTAAACCAGTAACCATGCTCTATTCGAAATTTTTTTAACAACTACATCTGTCAGCCATATCAGCAGCTTCAAATCATCTTAGAAGATAACCGTTTATTAGACCAGTGAAGCAGTGAGCTTACTTCAAGAGAATTGCAGCATGAACCTTTATAGAGATTTAAAATGAATTTTAGTTCTTAAAAAACTGCAAATTTAGAACGTAAAATCGTGTATTTTAGATTTCCGGTTTAGTTCAGTGCTGTTTATGTGACAAAACCAGCACACAAAAAAGTAAATTAATGAAGAGAACTGTCGCTTTAAAGGAGAACGAACGATTTAATAACATAATAAACAGTTAAAATAAATCTGTTTCACGCAGAAAGTATTTTGAATAAATGTCAGCGCTTAAAGAGTTTAAATTAGAACAACTTTACGGAAGGAGATACGATGGTCATTCGATGACCTTAAAGCCACTCAAAAAATGGGTGAAACAGGGTTACAATTCTTAAAAAACACATAAATAAGTATATTGTTAGAAAAAGTAGCAAACAGCGTTGTCTAGATCTTGGCGGCAGTTGAGTGAGATTTATTTCAAAATAGAATGCATACATGTAATTTGAAGGGAAATATACTTTCAAAAAACGGCCTATGCAGCAAAGTTCACCTCCCGAGAACTATTATTCAGAAATTAATGGGATATGCAAATGATATTTGAGAACAGTTTCATGAGTGACTTGCGAGCTGTAGAAATTTTAGAGTATGGTTGACGATCATGCTTTCGATTTTGAAACGCACAACGGCTGGTTTTTATGGGGCGTGTAAACGAGAAATTAGAATTTAATCGAGAATTCACTCAATGATTAGTTTATATGAACGGTCTAAGTCTGAAAATATAGTTTGTGGAGTGGTTTTGGTTCTCTGATCCTTGAAATTAATTGACTTAAGCTGGAAAGCGTTACCATGGATGGGGCGCCTTAAAATTGATGGAAGAAAATTCCAGGTTTGCTGCTCATTTGTTAGAATATTCCAGAGGTTTTGAATTCAAACACATAGTGTTCACAAAACCACGGTATAATTCACTAAGAATCACTTTGGGCTCGAGTTTTACAATTCAGAATTTAATGCTATTTGCTTGTAATTAAGTAAATCTCATACTAGTCACAGGACCTTATCGCCAGCAATTGATACCATTTAAAGAATAGATGGCGGAAGAATATCTTCATTTTACATATCACATAATGGCAAGCAGCTGATCCGTGGGAATTTATTTAGAGTGGAAATTTGTGGTTTCCTTATCTTTGTAAACTAAGACACCCAAGTATAATAAACGATGGCTGAATACGTTCATTTGTAAATATCATTTAAAACTTGATACAAATCAGGAGTTTCAGCCCTTGGGTCTGAAGTTGAATCTCTTATTTTATAATTTGCAATCACGAAATCTTGGAATTTTTAGATTTTTTTCAGTTTTTCATAAAGAATGAAAATGTGACTTCAGTAAATACTTCTGATTTGTGAAATATTGAGGAAAGAATTTATGGAACTCTTCAAATTCTTGAGTAGGAGCAAGGACATTTTCATCTTAACTCGAGACATGTTCCCATGTGAGGTAGAACTAGTGCCTAATCACTGTCAATTGTAGATGATGGATCTTTTATTCTCACCAGGACTGAAGTTGATATATCATAAGAACAACATAAACATCGCTTGATATTTTCCGTGCGAATACTTGCAGATCTAGAAGGAACTATTTTTGGAAAGTTGCTGTCAGAATTTAAAAGCAAGAATTTCGGTGGAGAACCCTTGACACAATGAAAACAAACAAGAATAAGGATAAATCAAATTAACCGACCATAATCTCTGCTAGAATTTTAAGCCCGTCAAGACCAATATTGAAACTAGGATCGACCAAGTTCTTGCTTACATTTAGTTCATCCTTACCACTAACGATGCATAGGATAGAAACAAAGTTAATAAAATTCTTATTATTAAAACATTTATTATTTGTCAGCTTAGTCAACCATGAGCATATACCTACTACTCTCTGTAAAAAGTTAGGGAACTCTTAAAATAAGATTCAATACTGCCGCATCATAATGACAACCATGATGATCGCTGTCATCATGCCAGCCTCTGGGTTAATCAGCAGTAGTATAATAAAAGTCTAGCATCTCCAAGTTTTTTGTGGAGGGAGAAAACAAATAATTGATTATTGTCAAGAATACCTATTCAAACCTCCAGGGGTAACTTTGCAGCGATCATGTGAAATATGTCATTTCATGGACTAGTTTATAGAAGCTTAAAATATTTAGCGATTCAGTAGATTTTCACATAACTAAATCAATCATTTTAAATGTGAATTATTTCGTTTATTACTAATGGTTTACGAGGATTCCAGTTTAACCATATCCAATGGGTTTGGCTGAGACGTTAAAAGTAAATGATGAGTTCTGAAGAGTACCATTTAAGTTAACAATAAATTAGCTATTTCGCCACTTGAACGAGATTCCTTCTGTAATTATTGTATGCATACACACGCACACACGAATAAATTAGTGAAGATTTCTGTGAATAGTTGACCCGGTTAAAAAAGTTAAAAACCAGCTATTCAAAACAAAAATAAAGTATTAATTAAGTTGTTCTTTTTAGCGGATTTATCATTATTCTATTCATTCATCGATTTCTCTTTCTGGCTCTTCTGTTTTGAAACCAAACTTTGATGACATCTTCTCTCAGTTTTAAAGCTTTCATCAACTTTCTTATAGTTTCAACTGTAGCAAAATGATTACTTTGAAACTCGTTTTCAAGTGATTCAGTTTGTACTTTCGTAAAAGCAGTCCGTTTTCGTCGAAACCTAGTTACATTATAAGACGTATTTGATATCCGTGTCAGTCGGGCGTTCCCTGAACTTGTTCGCTTCTATATAATTCTTCCGTATATCTGGGACTACTAGGCGGTTTGCTCGTTGAATCATTTATGCACGATGGTTGATTACGTAAAATGTTTTTTGATGCGTTGACATATCCAGGTATATGTGGTTTTACATCGAAATTTCTCATTTCGACCATTTTATTTTGTGGAATAATTTCATATTTATGATCGTTGAAGAACCTATTACAAGAGGTTGGATACGGATTCGGGGTTCTTTGAAAATCTTGAACTTTGTTGACCTGTTGGTTCTGAATCCATTGTCCTGGGTTGGAACTGTATATAGGTGTAATAGTCCGAGGTGCGCTGCTGGAGTTGATACATCCTCCATTTCCTAGCTCTCTTGAGCCTAAACGGTTTGTATCTTGAGGGGTACCGTTGGAATTGGATGATTGATGGTTTGTATCTTGAGGGGTACCGTTGGAATTGGATGATTGATGGTTTGTATCTTGAGGGGTACCGTTGGAACTGGATGATTGATGGTTTGTATCTTGAAGGGTACCGTTGGAATTGGATGATTGATGGTTTGATTGATCCCTCCCATTGGCAGTTATGCTGCAATTTTTTTGAATCGCGCTTGTATTTTGAGGTACTTCTGTCAGTCTGCTATCTATCATCGAGTGAGATTATGTATCATATAAGCGAATTGTGCTTACACTTTTATTTTCACAATTTGACCATTTGATGTGAGTGAAAATTGTCAAAATTGACCTGATTTAACCATTGATTACCTTTTGAGTCATGCGGTAATGACAATTTTTTAAAGGTGATCATATATTTTTAACCATGGCCAAAGTTTGAAAATTGATTATCTGTCGTTCACTTTGCCTAAATTTAATTATCGATGCACAAAACTGGTCTGTGCAGGTTTAGCCAAATGGTTAAAATTTTATGCTTGAATTTCATATGATGAAATAGTTAATAAATAATTGCCTTTTCTACAACAATAAAAAGAACTGTTAAAATTTTATCAGTAACAAATTGTTTTTTTATTTAACCATTTTAGGTAACATCTTGCTTAAAATATCCATTTTTTATTAGAATCCGTTAAATTAAATAATTGATGACTGTTTAAATTTATGATTCCACACATATATATCCAAACAAGGCAAACTGAAAAAATACCTCTTTTAAAACTTATAATTTACAAAGGTTGTTTTTATCCCAAAACATAATATAGTACAATATACTATAGAACAAAATTTATTCACATAATATTCTAATTTGTAGCCTGCAAAAAACCCTGATAATTCTCCTTGGCTTTGGAGAAAATTTTGAGAATTGAGTCTGCGGTACGTCAATACTAAACGCACAAAATGTCTGAATAGTGTCATAAAATAGCAAAACCTTGTTCAGTGCGTTCAAAATATAACCCTTAACATATTTCGTCTATCTTAAATTGTTTAAGAACGTGACTATTCGAGAATCTTCTGTGTGTAAAGAGTACATTATATCAAAAATGGTATGCCACTGATTCACAAGCGTACTGCGTGTATTTGTGCCAGCATACCTCATCTGAACGAACTTAAAAAAGAATAAAATGAGATAAAATTCACAAAGAAAGATTCACCTCTGCTCGATTTTGGGACTAGTTATCAAAAATATTGAACAAAATATCAGAAAAGGTCTCTCGGACATTCAGACTCATTCGTCTTATCATCGAAACATTAATAAAACGAAAATCACAATTATTATTTGAATATCTTATTTTTTGCAACTGTAGTATGGTATACCAAAAGCGCCTGCGGTCTTGGTTAAAAAACTTATGACCAAACCTGCCTTAAATGGATAGGCCCTGACAGGGTGCACAGTGTACAAAAACATTAAATGGTCGAAAATACACATGTTATATGAAGGTAAAAAGCTAATTAAATGATAAGAATACTCTTTAAAATAAAGATACTGGATCTGAGACAAATAATTCCTCTTCATAATCATTTTCTAAAATACGTGAGCGTTTATAAGAACGCCACATTCGCTTTAAACTTGAGTTTAATATTTTTAATCATGAATCACAAATTAGGAGTATTCATGAATGATAATTTATTTCAAGAATTATTGAATGTCATAATCGACACAATTCAAGCATCAATGGATGATGGTAAGGCTGCACTAAAAAATCGCAGGAACAATTGCTCATACTCGGAGAATCCCGAATGATGAAGTATTGGTAAATATAGATAAATGACTGAATTCATCATATTTTGGTATGTCACAAGTTAAACATCTTAAAATTTGTACAATAGTTGAAATGATGTCCAAAAATTCTAACTTGGATAATAAATATATAAGATTATTCAAATAAATTTAGAGAAATTTTAAATCTTGAATGTGAAAGGAGAGTTTAAATCGGGCAGTAATAAAAAGATACAAACTTCAATTAGATATTTCTGTTTTGGCGCTTGAGTTTACGATTGCGTGGTGAGAACATTCGAAACAACGACATTATGCGATGAGGTTCCAGGAAGGTGAGCTGAAAATTTTTAAACAATTATTTCAAACTGACTTAAGTGTTTCTCAAATAATAATAATAGGTCCTTTAGGAGAAATTTCATCGTTAAATAGCTGAATTAGCACCTATCTGTTTATTAATCCCTCAACATAATTCGCCAAAATAAGGTTGCTCAGTAATACACAATTGAAGGAATGTGGAAATCCATAAATATAAAAGATAGCTGGAAATAGCAATAACTATTGTGACAAGGCAGAAAATATTGTAGAAAATACTGGAGACGATTACTTATATGCATTTTATGGTTCATAAACACTCAAACGATTTAACAGGCATGTTATAATTTAACCAAATGTACAATATTAGTTGACTATTAAATGTTATATTTTTATCTATTTCATAATTTTGAAGCTCGATATTTTTTACAGAATTAATCTACAAAATATATCGAGTGAGTTGGAAGGGTGATTCCATACCATTCCGCAATGATATGAATAACTATTTAATGTTATTCATAAAATAGACAAATAGAAATTAAGACCAATCGGGTCTGCGAATTAATCTTGAATATTTTTCAAAAGGAATTCGAAACAAATTATAACCGTTTAAGGAATAACAAAGGGTTTTTGTCTATGGAAGCATCTATTTGGAAACTAATGAACGGTTCCTTGTTCGGGTTCTATCTCTAACTCTAATACCCTAACACCAATAATTCAGATAATGTAAAGTCCGGGAAAGACAGTCAAGACAGACTGATTTAAATTTTTATTTCTTTATCCATCTACTATTTTTAACTTAATAAATTATATCACAGCATCTTCTATCGTGACTTTGAAACTGGGCCCCCACTCAGACGATTGAAACAAAGAGACGGCAGATGATAAAGTCAACTGCCCTTTACTCGTGCCAAAAATGAAATGGTATATCTGTATTTTGGTATTTCTATGGAAAAAAATCCTATATCAAAAATAATTGTACCAGTTTTAATATTTATTCAAATGCTTATAGAAGTTGGGAATTGGATTTTTGATTTGTTGAATAACCTATGTATTTTCATGCCGTTAAATAGATATCACTGAGGTATAATCGTTATTTCTTACAAAGCTGTTTGTTTAATGACATATGTTAAAATACATTTTCATATGATTTAGGTGATGTTTATTTAAGATTATCTTCGATATAAAAAAATTATTTTGAATAATTGACAGATGAAAAATATATCAAACGACTTTTAATCTATCGTAACCCAAAAAGTATTATTCAGTTTAAATAAAGTAAACGATTTTTTTTGCAATTTTAAATTTAACCAACGAAACTGTATTTACGAATCTTAGATTTGTTGGTGTTCTGCCAAGAAAGGTACATATGGTAGGGATGCCATAGACGTGGGCACTCGTCTAAATATAATTAATATGTAACAAACTGGGCGCAGGATATGGAAAAATAATTTATCGCTTTATTAACCATCATAAAACCTTATCAATAAACAACCAATTTAGTTAGGATTAGTCTATATTTGGCGTAAAGTGCCGATGTGGTGACCAAAACAATGGTCTATCATAATGCCTAAAAAACTTAACACTTAATGATATATTAAACGTCCTTTAAACAATATCATGCAATGTTCTTGTAAATAACAGACTGGGAAATCGGATCAAATTATGATTAGGATTCATGGATATATTCATGACTTATTGGAAAGCAGCGGTCGAACAAAAATTTTAAAATTAAACAATTAATCGTAAATCAGTCTTAATATATGTTTAAAAATCTAGGTTACGGAGGAGTTAATAAATAATTCATAAATTTTAGCTGGAATACGAACTGAACCAGAAACATTCAAAATTCGAAATCTAGTGAATCAGGGCTGATGTCGTTTATTGACTGCTTAAAAATGTATCATGATTATTTTTTAGGGATCCTTATCAAACTCCATTCAGGACATTTCATCTAAAATCATCCAAAACTTCGGCAGTTCCTGGTATTTCCCTATCTGCCACAAAAAAGGATCAACCAGTACCTTACGTTAATATATATAGTCTCAGCTAGAAAATCTTGAAAATGACACCGTAAAATCTTTGGCGGCATAAACAGATTATAACTCTTTTTTACATCAATATTTAAAAAACATTTGATTTGGTGAAAAAGTATCCGTTTAAAAGAGCTATTTTGCGATCTCGATGGTGAACAATTTTATGGTGCCTTGTAATTGATTTCGAATTTAGGCATCAACTCAGTTTTTTCTCTTTTATCAATTCAATTATAAAGAAACGACGGTGATTTCTGAAAATTAAAATTATACTAGTGCACTTAATCAACATAAGGATGGAATTAATTACACCAAACCATTGCGTAAACTTTTTCAATAACATGGAATCTTACATTTCAATGTGCATAACAGAAGACAACATCATCTGCTAATTTTAATATACCAAATCCTACGTAGTTACCAGAAAATTTAATGAATGAACAAGAAAAAGCTGTTTCTGCATAAATTCGAATTAAATTTCTAGGCGCTGTTTTATCAGGTTCTGATTATTACCAAATGTTTCAAGAACAATTTTCATTTGTTATACATTTACTAAAAAGATACATCATGAAAAATTTTCTGGCTCTGAAATCTCAACGAGATTTCAGATTAATTTTTGATATGTTCAGAAGATTACTAGGTATTGACCTGGATCTTGTGGCGGAACAAAATCCTAATTTTTGTTAATAGGGCAGAAATTTAAATTCGAATTTTTAATGCACACTACTTAGTATGTTTGCGCGTTGGGTTATGACGTCATTTTTAATTATCACACCTTAGATTAGCATCTTCACACCAAATGGCCACGAGGGTTAATGATAACTCATAAAGGGAATTATCAATCCACCTCAGAAAGCAGTTAGAAGCTCGTTCATATGGAGGGTGTGTAGATATTACAGCTGGTTTAGTGCACTCAAATTTGGAACAACATAAAAACTCCTATTCTTTACTTTTGAACCTTTTGTGCTTTACTCGGAGGCATAGAAAGACTACCTTTCCCATTTCCTAATCTTTGTAAGGACAAAATTAATGCTTCATCAAAGAGTAGCATTGATTTTCCTTACCAGCCGGGAAAAATAAATCAAAGAATTCTTCATACTATTTCTCCCAATTAACGCACTCGAAATAGCAGAACACGCCTCATATAGATCGAAATTTGTTTGGAATATAATAATGCATTTAGATTCTTAGAAGTGTTCTGCAAATGCGAGACTCGGATTTTACACCGATATCAAGCATGTCACAAGTCAGCCAGTTCAATATTTAGCGTCCAGAATCAACCCTAAAGCTTCTTCGTTCTATTACCAGGTTATTAACGGCCATTTAGATTAAACTCGGAATACATTCTTTAGATGTGCCATAAAAAATGTATTCCAATCTAAACAATCTAAAATTAATTCTCATACAAGTTCAGAATAGCTCAGCTTCGGTGGTGTGGTAGGCATTGTACGAGAGAGGTAAGAAGACAGTTAAATAGTTATATAACCAATTACCTTTAAAAATCCGCAAGTATGCAATGTGAAAGATGAAGAGTAGAAATTTTTTATCCAGATTTGGAAACCATGTAGAACAGCGATTCTCAACCTTTTTGTGTTGCAGCCCCCGATATTAAAACTATTTTCTGACAGGCCTAACTGTACTTTTTAAATTTAAAAATGGTAGGGGATATTAATATCTGATATGCAGAATGTAACTTAATTTTTAGAAATCAAACACACCTAATCGTTATACTTAAAAAGGAAACAATATGTAATTATTTTTTTTTCGAAATATATTTAAATTTGAATCAGAAAAATGAAATTAAATCCTTATTAAATGGATTATTTACTCTTCTATGTTGCCTAAGCACCACATTCTTGCAGTACATATATGTAAAAATCTGAAATTCTTAGCGACACCTGGACCATAATTAGAATGGAATTGATAAAATTTTGTTGAGACAGTATGTGCAACCAAACCATCATCAGTGCTACGGTTGAGCTTGTTTCTGTTTCAACAGATCATGAATTCTTTTAGTAGTTTTTGCAAGGGCACAACGAAAGATATCTTTTGCATGAAAGTCTACTTCTATGTTGTGACTTGATAAATAAAAGGCTAGAATACCCAGCATCATAAAGACGTTGTAAATGTAATAAGACGCTATATAGTCTCAGACAAAACGGGATATGATGTCTTAATAGTTGATCAAAAATATTGCAACTGATATTGAAATCATTTCTCGCTGCATAGCTATTAATGAGTTCAATAAACTCTTCCTGTGATGTATCAGGAATTTTTCAACTTTTACTATAATTGACTTCTTCCTAGTTCAAACGAAGTGTCAGGTAGATTTAGAAAGTATAATGAAATTCCGTCTGCCAGCATATGAAGATGTTCTTTCATAATAATTATCATTATATTCGGTTAATAAGGTTCAACTCCATTTTCCTCATAAAATTAAGTGAGGTTCGACAACATGTAAATTTTGTTTGCCAAAGCTAAAGTTTCTTTTCAGAATCTAATGTTTGCAGGTACGCCGATGCATGTTGCAATCTGTCCTTTCGAGAAGCAGCTTAATTCATTCAAGAAAGCAAATATATATAGCAGAGAAGCTTATTTTTATTCATCACGTTCTCTCTATAAAGTGCTTAGAATTGTGGTTATTTTTCTGATTAAAAACCTGTTTGGTTCAACACAAAAATAAATGATTTTTTAACATTTCTTCCTGACATCAATCTCAATTCAGTGTCACACAGAGAACATTGTGTGATGCATTTTATCCAATACCAATTTTAGAAAACAATCGACAGTTTAAAAATTGTATTGAACTAAATTCACGGGATGAATGAAATTATCATTTACACTTGTAATTCCTGTGATAGTGTCTTCTTTTCTAATATTTGTCGACGAACCATACAGTATGTTCTAATAAAGTCTAGGTAACTCGTTGTTTACCAAACATTGAAATCCAGACCAATATCCTAACATAATTGGCATAGCATCTGTACAGACACTACAAATATTTTCCCAAAGGATTTTTTACATTTCTAGAAATTCACCCATTTTTTAAATACATTGGTGCTATAGCAGTTTTTTAAAGAAGCTTAGAGAAGAGAAATACTCCCACAAATCACCAACAGTTGCTGAAATTTTGCGGGGTCAGTGGACTCATCATTTTGAATAGTATATATTGAAACTATAACTGATTTCATTTCTTGGATTTACTGATCTAGAATACCAGCAAACATGTCAGCTATTCTCTTGTTAATAGTTTTGTTAGATATGTAAATTTCATGAAATTTATTAATAAAATATGCTCTAATCATGACTTTAACAATGTCTTTGTCTGTCGCCAATAGTAACTATTCAGCTATGGTGTGAGGTTTCATAGCTCTGATGATTCTGAATGCCATCAAATAAGTAACTACAACCACAGCTATACTTTGGCTATTGTATGTGCCACAAGCATCAAGTCTTGCATTCTTGACTTTATCAGCTTTTAATCTAATATACTTTTTGTCTTTGTCGGCAAAGATTCGATGCTCGTCAAAATGACGTTTCAGTTTGTTTGGTGGATAAATTCAGTTAATAGAAATCTAGCACAAATAATTTATTTGTATTGTTTATAACCAGATTTACCTAATGAAGTGAAATTGTAGCTTAAAATAATCGTCACTATATTTTATTTGCTTCATGATGTTTTGTTTGAGATCCCTTTACATATGTAATTCCTGATTAATTCACGAATATTACAACTCACTAAACTCAAGTTGA
The DNA here is from genome assembly GCA_000827895.1 of Thelohanellus kitauei. Classification (NCBI taxonomy): domain Eukaryota; kingdom Metazoa; phylum Cnidaria; class Myxozoa; order Bivalvulida; family Myxobolidae; genus Thelohanellus; species Thelohanellus kitauei. The sequence continues at coordinate 66,482 of JWZT01005380.1, forward strand.
AGAGAACGTGAAGGAAGTCTCACTAAATCCTAACCATTCAATTTGTAAATATTAATATAAATACACGAACTACAAAAAGATGGCATATTAAAAATTTGAAACGGCAGGACTTTTTAATTGAGTTACTAAGCGACGAATTCTTTATAGGGTTTCTCGATTAAGTCCGTCACATTTTTATAACACAAATTTCATCAATATTTAGCACTAAATAAAATTATACATTTATTCGTTAATTTCCTCTCCTAAGTAACACATTCTATTGTATTTTAGCATATATCGGTAATATTTATCACAGCCAGAAAGTGTAATTTCTTTTGAGAGACTTGTTTAAATTAAATAGGTCGGTTTCTGATCTCGATGACGCATTTCACCTGTCATTATTCAAGCCACAATATCATGATTCATTGAAGAACATTTTTGTAGATGCTTCAGGGAGGCCTTTGAACTTTTCTTTTCCATTGAAATACACGAATGTTTTTCATAATGGACAATATGAGGTTCCAAAAAACCAATAGGTCCAGACCACGGTGCAAGAGAATATCCACAGGGTAATATAAATTCCAACATACTCAACATTCCTCAACCAGATTGAAAATTTTTACCAAAATGAAAGAACATTGAAAAACCAGCGTACCCGATATCAGAAAACGACCTATTTAATCAAGTGGCTCAATAGAAATTACACCTTCTGGTTGTGACAGCTATTATCGAAATATGCTAAAATACAAAAGAAGGTGTTACTTAGGAGAGGAAATTAACGACTAAATATAATTGATTTTTTTGAACTAAATATTGATTAAATTTGAGTTAAAAAATGTAACGGACTTGATCAGGAAAATTACCGACTTCATTGGGAAACTAACGGACTTGATCGGGAAACCCTACATATTTGAACTAATATTGGTGATCTTTTTTGATGCTACGATGGCTTAGTTACGCAGTGCCACACACTTTGATAGTAAGTAGTTCAAATATTTAGGCTGGAAGCATCAAAATGTTTTCAATCATATTATTTATTTAGCTACAAAATCTTCCTCATAAAGACAATCAGAACAAAAATTATAATAACCAACAGAAAAAGTTTGATCATTGGAAATTTTTAACCGTTAGAATAGACAAAAAACTCAAATATTCCAATTTCAACCGATGTATTCAAATTCAAAGAATGATACCATTCTATTTCTTGATCTATTTTTCATCACTGGTGTTCAAATTCCCCTGATTTGTATTTGTAGTTCGGCCTGTCAAAAGGTCCAGGGAATGCTACTTATTAATTTTATGATGACGAAAAAATGTCCGTAACTGCGAATAGTTTCAAAAAGAATATTTAATTATTTATGGTGTAAGTAATCGTAGTCCCTTAGAATATTTTTAAGGGTTTCTGAATTTCTGTCTCCAATCTAGTTAAGAAATACTTGTCTCTCATATGTGCGTTCAATTACTCTCAAAGCTAGTGCACCAATTAATGGGTTATCTCTGTATTACACCATACTCCGTTCCAAATTTCCATTTTTTTTGAATGAAATAACTGAAATGTTTAAAAAATTATTTCCCGAAGAACACCGTATGGAAGTTAGTTGGGATGGAGGAGGAGGAAATTAATGAGGTTGATGCCTTCGACATTTCAGAAAATAGTGAATGTCTTTCGAGTGACGAAAAGGTATATTTCCCCTTTCAAGTTAACCAGGTAAAGATTTCTCGAAGTGGAAACGTATTATAAAATATAGCGTGATTATTTTGTCACAACTTTATATGTCAGTAATCTCAGCAGCTTTTACTCAAAACTTAAAAACGACTGTGCCCATTAGACAGGTGAAGTAACACGCCTACCTCAAGACATTGCACCCTGAACCTTTTAGAAATTGTAAATTTATTTTATTTCTTCAAAACACTGGAAATTTTGAAGAAGAATGGTGTATTCCTCTTTGTTAATTAAAATAATATTCGATAAAGATGCTCTTCTAGAATATCTCCAAATAAATTTTTAAAAATTAAAAAGTTATTTCATTCAAAAAAAAATTAAAATATTTTAAAAAGAATCACCCGAAATTCGAAACAGTAAATGGTATATTTTCTCATAGTTTACATTTCTCTTTCGCCAAAGCTATCTGGGAAACCGAGTTGTTAATTTTCGAGATTAAGGCTTATCCGGCCCATTTTTTACTAAAATACCACATGAAAACCGTGATTGTTCAGGCTTTAAAATTAGTGATTGTGAGCAGATGTGTGTTTTGTTACATAAAGTCAAAATTGAAAATAAACAATGTTTAATTAAGTTCGAAATTGGTATTTCCGAATGGGCCTCAACTAAATATTAAATATTCTTTCTTTGGGCAACACCATAATCATGCTTTCTACAACTGGCTTTCACAGAAACCAGGACAACTATGATGAGTTTTGAGTGAAATTTTTAATTACATAATGTTAACTTATTCGTTAAATATAACTGAAAACTGTGTTACCAACATGGGAATCGTGTTTAATTTTACGCTTGTGCGTAAAAATATGGCGAAGTTGAAATATTTTTAAGGAAATCCCAATAGAAATTGATTATCTAGATAATATAAAAAATAAACGTATTATTTGGATGTTTTATGATATTAAGATTTGAAATCTGCTCTTACTCTCTTGTAATGGAGCAAAATTGCAAACAATGTTGGATAGCAGTTGGACTAATTACACCTTAGATTAATCTGAACGGAATTTAAACCTTATAAATTAGAATTTTAAATTTTCCCAAAGCTTTCATTGAAGATTCGATGTATTTGATTTGGTATAAGGGCCAGGATTTTTATTTTAACGCATAGGATTTTTAAGAATTACAGGTTATTGCCTTCAACTTTGACCACATGGAACATAAATATTGGCAAGATAAGAAACTGTGCAAACAAAATGGCTGTATTAATTTTGAAAATATTAAATTGAAACCTATATGTAATGAAAAAATTCGATTAAAACAGAAAGAGTTTTATGTTAATTGTGGTACATCTGCGTTAATCTACCTAATAATGAAATTCAAAGCCTTATAATTAGATTAACCAAAAAAGACTTAAAACCACTGAGACAATTTATAATAACACCAATGATTCTCAGATTTCTGTGTTAAATATATCATTGAAGAGTACGAAGAAACGGAACAAATAAATACATATACACGAGAGGAATGTAGAAGATCAGAAATAACTGAAGAAATTAAGAATTATAAAAGAGAGTTAATGAATAAGATCTAACTATGAATCTTTGGGAGATTAAAGAAAAATTATCCGTAAATGTTTCCCTAAAAATGATCTGGAGTTCACACACGATTTTCTGCTTCCTATTTTAAAAAAATTACAATAAAGACAATGCTGTGACGGCAAACATACTAAGATTTGTATTTTTCATAAAAATTTATCCTTCAAACCACAGGTTCCCAAACCCT
>JWZT01005382.1:0-37378 GCA_000827895.1 Thelohanellus kitauei
CGAAAAAGTTTGAAAATGCCAGAATATGATTCAAAGATATGAATTAAGTTATTTTACCAATAATTAATTTTTTTTTATAATACACAGTGTTAAACTAAATATATCAGCATCAATAATTGAACGTTAAAATTTTTAAATTCACACATGCGTGTTATGATTCATTAAACAAGTTTTATTTAAACATAATTCGCTCATTTTAAATTTCTTATACAATCAGAAATTCACCAGAGTAGCAAGAATTTGCGTAAGTTTTTCAATACTGAATTTAATGACCAAATAATGATATAAATGTCTTAAATACTTGAATTTGGTTACCGTATACTTCTACGAATCACTCCTGAGAATTAATTACGTATTCTCATCTGATTATCGACCAAGTCTATCGGCAATATTGGAATCAATGATACTATTGATCTGTTATCGGGCTGGAATATCAAGTGACCTTGATGTAAAAAAATGTTGAATGGATGAGACGTTGAATGCTCAGGGACATAATACTAATTAATTATATCTCCACATGTATATCTGAGAGGCTCATTGATACAATTTTAATTAATTTTTGTATTACATAATTGCGAATACGAACGATATCATAGCTATCAATAATATTTTTGATTATCAACATAAGACAAGTCATGAAAAATGTGTTAGATTTTAGTGTTTATAAACCTCACCTTAAACCACCACGCAGTATCAGAAAAATGATGTCAACCCATATTTGTGCTCGATGGTATATTAATTAATACAATAAATATTTAGGTTAACTCAATAGCAAACATTCAACATCTATAGATATAAACTGAATCTAGTATTTGATCTTGAAAAATCCAAAACACACTATATTAGGTCTAATTAGTATAATGTTGATAAATCTATTTATTTAAAGTTAAAACATATGCTGTTTTCAGTGTCAAATTATGATAAATAATTTGTTCATCAGTATTATTGCCAGAATTGTCTTCTTTGAAAGTTGTGTTGTACCATTACATGAAATATGATGAAATAAGAATACCGAGTATAGTTTAATTTACTTAAGTGTTATATTCTGTTTATACCTTATAAATCCTATTGTTAAGACATATAGGTTATCAATGAACCATATCTAAACTGGTGGCATTTATTAAAATTGTTATGTTCAATAATTTGAAACAGACCAATCCAAAAATTCTTAATGTATAATTTGACAACGCTTAAGCTATATCAGCAGACAATATATGGTTCTAGGTAAGATCCTTGACATATTTGATACCATCTCATTTTAATCTTTTGAAAAATCTAAAAATATACTTATTTAGATTGGGTATATGTCTATTTCAACAGAAATAATTTGCTCATTTATATTGTCTGATAAACTGTGATATATTTCATCCTATTATGTACATTTCGGAATTTCGAAATGCTAGGGCAGTTATTAGGAATAATATTTCTTTAATAAGGCGAAGTCCATCACAGATTTTGTTGTCATCCTATAGACAGCTCTTAACTGATGTTATACTTCTGTCCGTACCATATTTATTAAATGCTAAAAATTATCGGTTAATCTCGATGAAGTATATATTTAGTGTTTCGAATCAGTAAGATTTTGTAGATATACCGAAACAGTGTAAGTCATGTAATGAATTTTTTGATTCCTGCCTCAGCAAGAAAATTTATTTTACTTTAAATTTAATAAAATTTACTGAAAATATTATTAAGTAGTTCAAAAAATAATATAAAATAAACAAGCTGGAATTTAGAGGTTAATTTTTTTGGATAAATATAATCATCTTTTGCTTTTTTGACCATAATTTGTGACACCTGTCATTGAACAGGCATGTCTGAATACTAAAGCTACTGAGATAAGATTGAAAAATTATCTACCGGCTCTTGAGAGGGCTATCTTTTATATTTTTAAATAGCAATAACGATTCTCAATGCGATGAAGTACAGAAAAGTACGAAGCGATGTACTTGTTGAATTATATGAGAATCGTACAAATGAAAATACATACTTTGACAGCTGCGTACAATATCGGAAGCTTTTATTTAGATATGCGAACATAATCATAAAATTAAAAATATTTTTTTACATATGAATGATAAAAATATGATGAACATGCTCCGTAAAGTGCCGAACACGATCGAGAAAAGGGTTACTGTTAATATTCGGTTGTTTACATTGAATATATACAAAAGAAATATTGTACAATTTCAAATAATAAATACAATATCATCAATAATTTGACACACAAAAGATTTATGTATAGACACGCAATTTAATTATTTAATTTGACCACAACAAGATTTTGAAAAATAAATATTTTTTGTCTCTGTTGTGGTTTTGCAATATATTTTACAAATCTTTGAATTATAGAGAGAATTGACTTATGATGAGCAGTTAAAAGACACGAGTTTATGTTCAAAACTGGTTACTTTAAATTTATGTGATATAATATAAATCTTCAAAGACGCAAATCTATGAAAAATCTCAACGGACATCAATGAAATATATGAGCAAATATTATTTTAATTCGAAAAATGTTTCACCAGAAATTGTGTCTTTTTAATAAAGCTGTGTAAAATTATTGAGGATAACGTTATTTTAGAGAAGTGATTACGCTATGGGAAATTATCTCGAAGTTAAAAACCTGATTGATTTAATCGACAAATCGATCGATTTTCAACCGTGAATGTAATGTTAATAATTGCGATACATAATATTGATAAATTCAAAAAAATGTTTGTAAATGTCGGACGTCACTAATTTTCTAAGCCATAGCCGTCTGTCTAATCCAAAAATTCGTCTTGATCTTCTGATACACTATGTTAAATATTTATGAATACCATTGAAAGTATTCGAGTACACATATGAATGGTTGAATTTTGGGAGGAATAACTGTTCGGATATCAACACATCTCGCAAAAGCTTTTTTCTTCAAATAAGAAATCTTGTGCCCCTGAAAACAATTTTCGTAATATCTCGGAATATACTAAATTTCATAATCATAGCTATGATAAATTCCATCTATCATTAGATGCATCTTAATGAATTCATATGAAAAATTGACGTGAATCACCGAGTAAATTTTGTGGTTTATCATGATTTATAACATAAATTACAAGATTGTTGGGTGATTCTAGCGATATGCTATCAATTATATTATCCGCATTAATATCATCGTCACACCAATGGTTTATCTAATCGTAAGAATACCAGACAATTCCCGTCATTCTGTCTAAATCAAATATTTAACCACCGTGGTTTAAAATGATTAATTTTTAGATTTTCGAATATAGCATCCTCCAACTTTCCCCGTCATTGAAGGATATAAAGGTATTTCTTCAAGAATAACCATTACAATGATACGTTCCTTGGAATGTTTCTATCCATTTTTCTGGCAAATGATTATTTATTAAATTTTTGGAACATTTAAGATCCAAATCAACCCACAAGATATTTTCTTGACATTTCGAACGTCTATCTTTTTTGTTGTAAGGGTATAAAATGCTTTCCATCATCGAAAGATACGTACGTTCGTGTCTCTAGATTATTAAGATTCAAATTAGCGTACACTACACCAGGCAAGTGCGGATCTGTAATGAATGAAAATTTGGCAGACCATTGATCATAAGTTGATAAATTTCAAACTCGTTCGATTAATTTATCAAATTTATTAATTATACATAAAGAAGAATTATTTTTCAAAGCAAGGACGTAAAGTTTTCCATGTAGAAAAAAATGTTCGTTAAAATCCATCAAAATATCATAATCCGTATACGACATGTAATAACGAAGATTGATAATATTTAGTGAGAGGGCCTTGCTGGGTCGTTGAAGCAAAAGTCTGAGTGTCTTGTTTCATTCCAAAGAGACTGTGTGTTAGCTCGTATTATTTGATCATATTCCAATAAAATGAATTCATCTCTAACCTGACTGAATCTTCATACGTTCGAATATTGATGTAGTTCAGTTATATAGGATGGAACATCCATAACCCTGACTAATTTTTTGGCTATATTATCACTAGGATTGAAAATATATTCAAATCGCGATTAAAGTAAAAGAATTTTCGATTTACTTCTGATATTTCACATTATATCTCTTTTGTCGGAATAAAATGATCATCAATAATCAGTTTACCCTTGTATCTGGGTATCAATTGGGCAAAAAGTCCTCCTCTGCCATTTGACACAAAAAATATTTGTATTGCTTCAGATTTATTTTTGTTTTATTTTCTCTGAAAGTTAACACCAAATATTTTGGCGCTTCAGTCCAATATATATTCAAGTGAATATTTATCCAATCCATCAAATATGGCCTTTAGTTATATTAAAATCCTACTTTCGAACAGCAAGGAATATATGCGCATCAATATTAGTCAGAGTCGAACTCATGAATGGCACGGCACAATAAATAGGGAGTAATAAAACAAAGAAGGCCAATATTTCAAAGATACTTTCATTTTTATTCCAATACATATTCATAAAATAAGTAGGAGTGGCGTTCTGATTAAATGATACGTAATTGATAATTTTGATGGAGTATTATTAAATAACATATATTTATGCCATAATTCATGATTTTCAGTTGGTCTAAATTTTATCCATCAATTACAGCTTGGATCATTATATTTTTAGATTTATGTAATCATAATTCAACACAGCCGAGTGGGTTGAAATGTTTTAGTAATTTTTACAAAATGTTTAAAAACAAAGTTTAAAAAAATGAAAATATGATAAGTTTCATTCGGAAGACCATTGTTGTAATCGTGTAAGAAAATTTTTTATGGTACTGTTATGCCTTTATTTCACTCTTGATGTGTATTAAATGCTAAAACTAAATTATGTTACTTATTAAAAGACCCTATATATTGAGATTCACAGATTAGGGATTTTAATTTTTATGAAAAAATTGTTAAAAAATTCAAAAAAAATTAAAATAGGTGAAATTTATTGACGCATGAGCATACATAAGTATAGATCGTTATTTTTTATTTGGTCAATTATTAAATTATTTGGATAGATTATAATTCTTATATTGCATTCAAAAAATGTCTGAAAGTTGAGGTAGTTTCTATAATTGATATAAAGGTTTTTGATTTGTCAGAATAAATCCAAGGGGTACTGCCAATCTAAGTAAACCCAAACATGAGTGGATAACGCTGTATATAGCTCGTCGATGATGTCATATGATAGTGATATATTTTCAATTGCGATCATCGCCGAAAATTGTTTGTTGAAACAAAAAAGTTCCCATGTTTGAACAATTGAATCAAATCGTAGAAAGTTCAATGATTTTTTATGTGTCAACGAGTATTTACATACTACATCCATATAAACCTTTCAAACATCATCCCTAGATGAAATATTGGTACAATATCACCTTAAAAATACAGGTTAAATTCGTTCCTTCAAAAAGGTCATATCACAAGTCATAAAAAATACTTAAAACGAATTTACAATGTCAGCCTAACCAAAACGAAACAAAAAATAGTGATGGTAGCAAAAATAAGTAAAACATTTTTAATCGCTACGTTAGTTGATGTACTGGATACACAAAATATAATATCTACTGAGATATGAAATTACTGATGGTCTACGAGTTCATCGTTGAACGACAGAAGAGAGCGGCTAACCGTAGTGTATTTGCGGGAGGCGGAATCGATGGAAAAATAACAGTTTACCGTATGGTAAATACGTAATAAGTAAAAATAAAAAAAGTATAGTTCACCTACACGTTAAAAATATACAGAATTGATAACAATACAAGCTGAAGATTAGCTTGAGATCTTAAAAAGTTTACGATACGTTAATATGAACGAATAAAGCCGAATATTTACACAAATCGCCCTTTATATATCGCTTGAAAATCTGCAATAGTGGTGCATCTAGCAAAATTTAACTCCGTCTTCTGCTCCTTACTACGAATGCTTTCATCTTCTGGATCTCGTATGTCAAGGTGTATTATATATTTATCTAAAAAAACTAATAATCAACGATTTTTTATTAAATATTTAATGAGTCCAAATCAGAGGCAAATATGACCTGCTTTTTTTTAACAAAATCTTCTGTGTTTTAAATCACAATTTCGATATAATAAATATATATTTTAGTATTTAGACGATGAAATTTGCTGCATGATATAAAGTTTCACTTACCGTCAGTTATTGAAGTAATTTCAAAGCAGACGAATGTTTAATTGTTTTAGCCAAGCCTTATAAGTAACTATCTCATTTTTATCAAAATCATAATCATCTAGAACTTGAATTACAAATATTTTTGACTAAATCTCCCATTTATTAGTTGTGAAACACCTATAATTTGCTAAGTATTTATGAGATAGTATTTTAATTCCTACAAGTGGTCAGTGAGTATCAGATTCACACATACATGACAACAAAAAATGGTAACACAGATTGACTTGTGAACGTAAATACCTATTTATTGAAAGTCATTCTTATAGTATCTATAAAAAAGAATTTGAAATGTCTGACATTAAAATCGTTTTTTTGGCAGGTGTTGTCAACCACAAAAATTATTAATAAATCAAAACATTGTAAAAAAATGGTGTCAATATTTTTTTTAATTAGCTGGTTTATCACGCATACATTCAATGTTTGAACAAGGTCAGTTTAGAAAAAATACTCATTTTTAATCGAAATATAGTATGTATATAAAACTAATGATATGTTTAATTCTTGTATAACAACAACTCTGATGCAGATTTGGCAAATTTCTGAAAATGTCATGGTGCGCATTACACATTAAAATTTTAATATATATATATTACTTACGTTCAATAACTAGCAGAGTTTGTTAGATTTGTAAATGATGAATAGTTTTATCAATGACAACCGCATTTGTATAATTAGCAATGTTTTTCAAAACTCGAATAAAACTGAATTTAGATGGATAATCTTTAGCTTTCTCAGTGAATAATGGATAAATAACATTCGATTGGATATAATTATATTAATGAGATGTTCCATTACAATATGAAAAATTTATTGAGAAAAATTGATTCATATGCATTTGTACCAATAAAAGCACGTTAATTTCGTTAGATAATCTTACATTTATTTTCATCCCATTTGAAAGATAAAAAATATAAAGAGGATAAGAGATCTAATCTAACTCTCAAATAGCGCATGTCTATCAAATGATAAAAAATCACTGTTTTAGCTTAAAAATTCAATTCAATATTCGTGAAAATATAATTTTTGGATCAACTAAATTTTGAAAGATTAAAATTAAATTTGGCTTATTAAATTAACTTCAAATGTAATATCGTTTTTCAAATTGATATTGGTCAACGGAGCTAAAAGACATGAATCATTTAATACAAAGAATTTAAGAGTTTTTGTGTTTTTTGTCGATGCCAGTACAGAATTCCTATCCATCACACCATCATTATTAATATGTTGATCAAATCGTCTTACGAATGGGTTATAGAACGAATGATATTGTATTGAATCATGGACATTTTTACAGTTTTTAGGTTTGTAATGGTGAGCTTGAACATATATTTATTCAAAGTCAGAGAAAAAAAAATTCAGTGTGTAAATCGTGATACAAATGTAAAATAAAACAACAAGGTTTTTTTACAGTCGCAGCCATAAGAATATTTAAATTTAAGATCCGATATATTATTCGCTTTGTAAATTCATAAATTTTAGCGCACGCGCTGTGTTATGGAATTAAATCTTATACTAAGTTAAATAAGAGGTATTCAAAAAAAAAAAGAATACGTATGATTTTTAAAAAAAATTTCAATGGCCTTTTATGCATCATTTATGTATTAAACAAGGCTAGACAGCATTCGATTTTGTTAATTTTAATGTAAATTTGTTCCCAGTGTTCAACATTTCGATTGATGTTTAGGTGAGTGAAATTGATAATTAACTCAGCGATTATCTAATTAATTAACACAACCTGATAATTAGTGGTTAATTGAATATTTAAACGGATTTAATAAAATTAATTCATATTTTAAATCAACCGCAAATCGTTTATTAATTAAACAAATTATATATGTATATAAATATGGCTTCGCAATTATCAATTTAAATCATCGCCCCACCTATATTTGGATAGATATGCCACCTCAAAACTCAGGAATTCTCTTTCGAGCAATCATTCACTTGGTGTTGTCTTTTATTTTTGGTAATTCAAATCGATTTCGGGAATCATGGAGAGAAAATGTTCCTGCTCATCATATACCCTACCCAACGACTGTAAGGATATATACATTACATAAGATTTTATTTAATGAATTCGAGCAGTATTCGATATAATATGACCTATGGAAAGGGGATTCTAATCTATATTTATTCAACTTCAAGCTGATACACCTAGATCTAGCTTTACCAAAGCAATTGATCTATGTGTCCATGGATGGAAGACATTCATCTTATCAATGGACACCCAAGTATGGAAATATACCCATTTATGTCGATAAGTTTGTTGCAATGAAGAATGTATTATTTGGAATATCGATGAACCTAAAAATATACTTTTATGCAGACCGACAATTAAATATAATTTCTGCCCAGAGATATGAACATAATTCGAACATTATTTTTTCATATTTTAATCCAGCACACATATTTAAGCTTTTAAAAAAAGCTTCCCTGGTAAGTTTTAATCTCAAAAATATATATTTAAAGTCAAAAGGCGTGATCACATTAATTTCGATACACATCAAATAAAACTAAGTAAAAAAAAATGATTAACTTTTGAATAACTCTCACTATTTGAAATATATACATAGAATCAGTGACGTCATATGACAACATTATGGCAACAAATCAGGAATCCAGGTATAATTAAAATAAGTATAAATAAGTGTTAATTTTGCTTAAAATTGAATTAAAGATAGTTCCGTTTATTAACCTGATAGAATTTTAATCCCTTTCTCTTATTCGTAAAATATGCTATTTGGATTATTTCAAATTTAACTGAATAAATTATATACTAAATAAACATGGATTTTACTACCCCTGTTAAGTCCCCATTTTCTATTCACATTAATTTATTATTTCAATACATAGCTCAAAAAATCAAACTTTTGGTTGACTAAAACCTCATTTTCAGAAAGATGAATTCAAGCTAGAAATTCTAATTAATCATGTAAATATTGGGTCTGTGCATCATGTCGCCATTTTTTTATTCACCAACCATTAAACAAACGAGAATTATTTTATATTAGTCATTTTTTCACTTAAATAGCACATCTAGCAAGTACTTGTGCGGGATATTTAACCCCATTTCGTTTGAAGGAATTCTGATAAACTTAAACCATTCAACTTTGAATCCTGTGTAGCCTTACGTAATGAATTTTTACATTTGGAAAATGATTTAATATTTGATAAAGTATTATTGAATACATTCTGAGATGTGTATTCCATTTGAGATACAGAGTTTTCATACTAATTCGCACATATCCCATGTTCAATCACACAGGTTTTATTCTAAAGCGCATTTGATAATTATACGATTGATCGAATCAAAAATCGAATCTTGTCTAAAATTAAATAATTAAGTTATTTTCCTTTGTTAAATCGACTTTATAAAACCAAAAAAAACCTAAAATATACTAACCTTTTGGAAGATTAGGGACTTTAGTACAAAACTTACAAACATAGTGTTTATTATAATGAAACTACCATCTGGTCTCCTGGCCTACGTAACATGAGTCCTCGTCCTACGAGAAACTAATGTTATGACTGAGGTGTCCTGTCGAGGCTATGCCGAATGGGTTCCTTTTACCCCGCTTCCATCGACTTTCCCCTCATTAAAGCTCCACATAAACACACCAATCACCGAGATGAGGGCAATGAGGTTGGTTACTGCGAGAATTTATTGCCGCAGATTAGCCTTACAAGCTAGCCACACAGTTAACATCTGCCACAACTCTATAATCATGAACATATTAACAAAACAATATACACATTTTAAAAAGTGTTGGTTTGAAAATACCCGAAAATGAAAATCGCCCCTTAAATTCTAAGTTACTGCGTGAATCAATTAATGCATAACTGTATTTTCTATAACCTAATTGTAAATAAATTAAACAAAATATGTATAGATTTGATGGAGATACCCAATGACATCCCACAGTTTGATCTGTAAAAATCCTGTACTTTTACTAATGAATGACGAATTTAGTATGATTCGCGCTGATTCATCATTTTTCTTCAAATTCAGCAAAACCGGATAGGGGCATGTGTGATAAATGTGCAAATTCCTTCATATAATATTTTCATTTTAAAACAAAAATATTTTTATGTCTCATTAGCGATTTAGAATGAAAACATAGTAAAAGGCCTACTCGGAAAGAGTGAATTAATATTACCCAGGTTACTTTCGAACTATTTCTTCAGAAGGAAAAAATCAACGACCAACATCTAAAAAAGAATCATATTTGATGGAATCGAAAATCTACAAAAATTGTCCGAATACCCTTTAAATACATAATCAGAATGAGATGCAAATAAAAATAGATTGAATCTGCAATCCCCTGCTTTGAATAGCTACTCAATGGTCCGTAAGGCATTTCATTGAAAAATCAATTTTCTGTTAATTTAGCTCTCGTAGTCGTTCCAATTTAACTGTAATCGGATATGATCGTTTGATCACAAACTCCTGAATATATTTTTAAATCAAACAAAATACTTCATTGTTTTACTGTTCTAAAATAACTGTAACCACTTTCAGAATTTGTACGAGTAGTATTAGCGGTTTAGTATGATATTAATGCAGGCGAATAACAAGTTTATTTTACAAAATAATTATTAATTGTCCTTCCGATTTTTATTAAAAAAACATAAAAATAACGTACTCTGCATTTGATTTTTTTAATTTCTCTCATTAATATATTAGAGTAGAGGTGGAATATATGACTTGTACATAAGTATCAATTATGGAAAACACTTTGTAAAAATCAGCGATTCTGTTCGTAAACGTTCGTGGATTGACGATATCACCCATCTTATTTATCTAGGTATGCTCATAATAATTAATTTAGCCAACGATACCTTCAAAATTCTCAATACATCAAATAATTTTTCTGAAATAATCAACTATAATAACGTAATTACATATAATCTGATTCGCGACGAATTAATTGTGATTGAGTTCGATGATGTAACAATTTTTAAATTTAGAATTAGTATCAAAATGACAACATCGAAATTTTAGTAATCGAGAAACATAAAAGATTAGTCTCGCGAACTATTCGCGGGAGATATTTGCGCATGGCCACCAATTTGATTTCTGAAGCGCGTTTTAACGATATGTTCTATTTTCACGACATTCTATATATTCTTCTTTTCAAAAACGAATATAATTTATGCTTGTATACTTTGAATGAACATGACCATATGGTTGAAATTATATGCAATTTGTCTTTAAAATATCAATATGACAGAAAGTCCCCTATAATGATAAATCCTCATATTCCTGGTGTAATTTATGCCAATTTACAAATAAATGACAATAACACCATTACTGTCATTTCGTTCGATGAAGGAAAGCATTTTCTGCCTATTGAATTAGAGGGTAACTATTCTGGCTGTTTTGACACTAGCTGCTGTGTGGAATTCTATCTTGAACTTATGATCGAGTCAAAAGAAGATCATTTTCCAGAAAAATGGATGGCAATATTTCAAGGAGTCTATCATTGTAATGGTTCGTCTAGATATCATAATTTTATGACATTCAATGGCGGAAAAACATGGAGAATTTTAGACAGGATAATCCAGAAATTTTTCGTTTTGAACCATGGTGGTTTGGTATTTGCTATAGAACAATCATCAAATATAATTTGGTATTCTTACGACGAGGGAAATAATTGGTACGATGATATACGTGGTGATTTCAAAGATGTTTTTCCACTAGAATCGCATAACAATCTTGGAATCTCTGCACTAAATGTCAATAGGGCCTACAATATTCACAGTTTTAACAAATACGTATTTTCATCCGTAATAAGTATTTTATGTCTGATGACAGACCGAACGTGTCACAATGATGATTACGAACCTTGGTATATCCCGCGATTTTATGAAAACTGTTTTAGAGGAGAAGAGGCTTTCTATTGGAAGATAAAACGTTCCGCCATGTGTTTTGATAACCGAACTGTTCTGATACCAACTTTTGAGCCATGCCAATGTATACGCGACGGCTTTCAATGGTATTCAAATTGAGTTAACGTAGTGTAACAGATGCACACGATGAAGGTTTGTACGATCTAGGCGGTAGAAGAGAACCCATTTAACTGTGTATAACCATACATCTATTATTAGTTTACGTAGTCATTACACAACCGTTAACATAAATATAAACATAAAAATGTAGCCTTTCATAAAATGTCAGTTATTTTATTTTTGATGAATGATATAACATTTATAAATGGCAAAACAATGCGCAATCTCTTCAAGATACATGAATCTACATATCATAGTTCTCGCGTTGAAATTCAGATATAATTAAAACTTGAGAAGTGATTATTTTAAAATTCGGGCCATTATCCATATTATATCACGAGAGTAGTTAGATCATTAAAAAATGGTCAATAAAATTTGATTAATTTTTTTTGAAAAGTACCTAGTAAAAAGCAAGCGTTATGATATAAAAATATTATAACGACACGCATACAGAGTTTCCCACTCATTTTCGCCAAAATAAAATTGTATATTTTTTATATTATAAAAAATATCATCAATAATTTTAGTAGAATATGTATCTTAAGGGTTCTATAATTTATCTACAGAGTCAACGATGTATGTGCATCTGAACATGACTGTAATACCCAGAGAATGCTACTGTTGGCCAAATATAATAAAAACACAATTTTATTTTGGGGAAAATGATTGGGAAACCATGTATTTAAAAATATTAACAGCCAGTGAAATAATTGTGTATCATCGACACTTATATGCTGTGAAATGAAATTCATATGTTTTCATTAAATTATTCAGAAAATGTAAAAAATTGAAGTTAATATCAAAAAAAACTCGTTTATTGACACGGTCTTGATATCCTTCCACCAGTTGATGAATAATCATGTCTTCGGATGTTTTCGTTCCGAACGAAAAATCGTCGTGTAATGATAAATCTTTAAAAAATTTCTGTAGTTTTTTGTCACTCATATGGCCTTCTACAATTTCGGTTTACTTAAACCTAAATTAGTGATTCATTTATTTAGATTTATTGACGAAGCTTGACAAAACGTTATTAACCCTCATAGTCTTATGTTCATTGAGCAAAATAAATGAGTAAATATATACTGATTCTAAGAAATGGTTATAATTAATTATTCGTTTTCATTTTTAGACTCCCTATGAGGATAAATCTATCAAGTAGAATAATCAGTGAATATCTGGATAATAAGAGTTTATAGATGACTTAATTTCAACGATTTTCTGTTGGTAATTCCAAATGTAAAACACTGAAGCGAAATATTCGACTCTTAACTTGGTGTCATTTTCAAAACTATGAATTATTTTCCGTGATTGCATAAGCTCTTGATAAAATCTGAGATATATAGAATTATTAAAAACTAGGTATTCAAGAATTCTATCAATATATCTGTACATAGATCAATCAAAAATTTCATTTTATTTGCACCTGTTTTTAAACGAATTCAACCGATATTTTGATCATGACACAGCGAAAAATGAACACAGAAAGCTTGAATGATCTTTCTATTGTCTATAACAAGATAAGTAAATGATATGGATAAATCTATAACACTTATTTATAGTAACATATTATTCTGATTTTTATAATGTTCAATCTACAAAGGCCTTATATTTTTGATTCAATGATTATCCTGTATCAGATTGCATCTCGTCAAGTCGATGCCAATACGTAGACGTTCTTTGGAGATTCCTTTGACTGTGACTAAAACCACTGAAGAGTCCCCTTTTTCCTGCAGTGTAGATAAAGCTGCATTTTAATTTTCTATGTCATAAAGATCTTTACTATTTCATACTCTCTGCGTTTATACAAAATTATCTTGTGAAGTAGCACGTTCGTTCAATGATGAAACATCTATGGCTTATTTGCAAACGCTTATGTCAAAACCATTTTTTTGGTTGTTGATTCAAACTTATCAAACAGCGAAACATTAAATGTATACAAAAGATAGATATTATGAGAGACACGTACTCATATTTCGCAATATTTAACTTTTTCATTGTATTATGCAGGTCAGGAATCTAAAATCCTATACATGGTTTATACCCTGTTTCTGTAATCAGAAAAATAACAATGAAAAAATTTTCACAGATTTGATGTGATCTGATTATGTACACTTTTCAGCCTTTATAGAGTTCAGATATTATAATCATGAAATGAGTTGATGAATGTAATCATTTTAAATTGAAATATATATTTACGATACCTAAATATGACGTATTATACAGGTGATACGTTATATCTTTTCTGAACCTTAATTTAAACTGAATATTATTGTCCCATTATTAACTTCAAATTAATAATTTTTTGATTATTAATTCTGTATACACACAATCCTATTAACTGCCAGATTTTTAAACATTTTCAATATTGGGCTAGAATACCCTAATATCGCCAAAAAAAATTGTTTTATGTCTCGAATTCCATTTTTATCTCATTTAAATAAACATAGGTCGGATTATTAATCCCAGAATACTCAACTTTTACAGTCATTTGACTCGTTATGGTTGATTTTTCATGTAGACAGTTTAAATAATATACTGTTTCTATCGTTATGCGGTTTATTTATCGATACATATTAAGATCACAAAATGGATGGATATTGTCACCATGATCTTCCGTACACTTTTGTATCACAATGTTTTTAAAATTCAGGTCAGCAACATCGATAGTTTTGGAAATTAAAGTGTATGATTAGATGAATATGTGAAATTCATTAGAGATCAGTAGTTTTTTATGACATAAGAGCTATTATGTGAGAATAAATAATATTTTTTTAAAGTAATATTACCATTTTATTATAGATAATAATCTTATTATTTATTTGAATGATAATACACTATTTTTGGTCGAAAATGGCAGACTTTCCTCTGATGACATTCAATGGTTCAGACATTCTATTTATATGTAAATTAATATTTATATAGATCATACCTTTATATGGTTGTAGGAGTATTCATTCAAATTCAAAAGTGGATTATGTGCTGCCCTGTACTTAGATTGGATTTTGCCTAACAGCAAAGCATTTTTCTAAAATTTACTACATATAAGAAAATCAATATCAGAACATTTGAATGTCGTCGTTGTAAAATCTGCAATTTTTGACGAAAAAAATGTTATAATTTTATTTTTTATTAATTCCATTAAAATAATTCCAATCCCAAATAGATCAAAGGTCGCCATTTTATTTATAAAAAATCTCATGATACCTAGCTTAATTTACATTTTTTTGATATTTATTTTTTTATTGGTGGTTGCTTTTTTGGCAATTTAAAATTAAGAGATAAAAATAATGTTAAAACGAATTAGATGCAGTCAACCCTGAATAATTTTCAGTTTTTGGGAACAAGATTTCGAAAAAATGGAAAATATACATGGTAACAAATTATTGTAGCTAAATGCAGTCAAAACCATTATTTTTTTTTTTAAAAATAGTATGACACTTAAAATTTCTATTCCATTTTCACAGAAATAAACTTTTCATTGAGCTTTTGCAAATCAATATGTTCAATTTATGTACTTGAAGTTGTAAATTAGGGATTAAATTTTTAATATTCTCTATAATATAATCCATACACAAGTTTGATATGATTCAACCTTGAAATAACATACGAAAGATATTTGACAACTTTTTTCTTTATTTTAATATGTAGGATAATAATTTTAAGAATTTCATCTTTTAATCTGCGCATGGCACATTAAATGAAAACGAAAATTACTAAATATTCAGAAATGTCAATCCTAGTCAAAATTGAATGACTATGGTTTTTGGCTGAAAAAACGCAAGGAGATAAATAGAAAAGCTTTACCTTATTACGTATTTGATAGAAGAAAAATGACAATTTATTGCCGATTCTGATGATTAATAGTTCAAAAATTTGATTATTATCATCATGACTTTCATAATCAGTTAAAAAATGAAATTATTAACCATTCATATCAGAAAAATATTAAATATACAGAATATAATCATATTTCATACGAAGGTCATTGAATCGAAAGATTTTACACATATAGTCCGATTTTATTGCGTTCGAGTTGATTAATGGAATAAAAGTAATATAATACGATTCATTACGTAATTATAAAGAATATACCTATTATAAATGCTGATTTACCTTGTTTTCTATTAATAAACAGGATTATAATAGAGTAGTTGTGTATTTGATAAATTTATAACAGCACAGAGGGTGAACGCTTTTCGATGAATATTTACGCATATTGATAAATAACATTTATGATTGATATTCACGTATCGTTTTCTTAGAAAATCAATTAGTTTCATGGTGCTTAATAAAAATTATTTTTATCTCACTGACATATTCTTGCGCATTCTTTTCAATTATCATAATGAACATCGGTTATTATATTTCTTTTTAAAATTTCTACCTTCCATGTTTGATTGATTTCTCTATTTTGTCTTTGTATCATAAATATTATTTATACAGATTTGAATATGATTAACAGTTTAAATAATTGGTGCGCCTCATTTTCTTATTGTCTTTCATATTCAGATCCATACAGACCAATGAGATGAATCTTAAACATTTGATATATCACTTGGTAAGGCGCATTTCATTTTCAAATTTCGTTTTCAATTCGAATTATATATTTATTCACGGTATTTGAATTCCACAAAAGAGGGCGATGCGTGACATACTTACAGGCGATAACATGAAAAATATCGGTATTTGATTCTTATGAGTTGTTCATCGAAAATTATAACTCATGAAATCTATTAATCTAAGAATTAAAATGCGTGTCCACAAATAAACATAAAGAAATCAAAATAAAGGATTTCTTGATATCTATTCGGCCATACCAAATTATAAACCTTTTAAATCTATTGTGTATGATATAAATTCAAATTGAAAAAAAAAGACCAAAAATATTCTTTATTTGAAATGTCTGATATTTTAATATAGGTGATAACAATATGCGTTACATTATGAGTGCATTACATCAATTATATTTCAAGGTTATACGAAAGATTACGAGATAATTTTTCGATGTTATGACTTAGCAGTCAGTCTTTATCCAGATGTAATACAGTGATTTTAGACAAATACAATAAAATACTCAAACAGAAGATTCCATTTAATCAGATTAAAAATATGCATTAGAAATGACCAGTGTAAGCTTATTCAATGTATTCTGTGATCATTTTTCATGGCCACTGCACATGTATCACTAATTAAGCAGTCACAGAAACTCGTTAGTAATCGCAAAAAATTAAAAAAATCAGAAAAATAGATTCTAAAATAAGAATTTAATAAACTCGCCAATAATTTGATTCTATCTATTATAAATTATGTTGTTAGTTTTATTAAATATTATGGCAATCATTCAATCAAATATTAAAAAATATTCACACGCGTATAAGTTTAAAAAAATCGGATTATTTGCAGCAAGACTCTGTCTTTTTATCTTTACTATAAACTCAGACATTAGTTGAATTAATAATAAATTTGTGTAATTTGTTGATAATTATATATTTGATCAAAAATTTTTCTACGTATGTAATATATCTTTATAATGCCTTTGTACCTGTATATATCAGTTTTGTATATATAATTTTAAAGGTTTCTCAGATTATCAACTCAGGATATTTGATCTGTATCAAAGATGTTGGTTGAAATTATTTAGTTTTTTTCTTAAAACAATTTATTCTTTAACTATCAGGCAATAGTATGTATAATTTGAATATACAGACCTTATTTTGTATCAGTAAAATCATAATTTGTCTCCTTAAAATATAAAATTGCCTCGCGCAATTACATGATACAATAGTTGACAAAGAACAATACTGGATATGTTTTTATATCTCAGTGTTGTTTTTAGCGAATCTGCTTTAGAATTTCGACAATTTTGTATTCAAACTATATATAAATGATGCTTTCTGTAAAGACGTTTTGAATGAATTTAATAAACAAATATTGCTTCCATTTTTTCAGCCAAGAAATATAATATAGCATAAATCGTATTAAATATTCCCAACCGTTATGCAGTATTATGATTGAATTTACGACTAATACAGATGCTACTTTCTATGGTTTAAAACGTCTTAATCAAATTATCTAATTAATATAAAAATATTCTACTATGTTGAATTTGGTGTTGTGTATATATTAGAAGATATTTTTAAGTTTTTCAAATAAATTAAAAAAAATTTCGAGCAGGCGTGTCAATCAAATATTTGTGTGAATAAAAAAAATTGAAATCTACCATTAGTTTCACATGCTAAATTCTACATTTACAAATGTAGAAAAAATACAAGATTTGAATTTGACATAAATATAAAACTTATTCTATCGAACGTTGAAAAATGATCACAATTTTTATAATATATGAAGACTAAGAGTTAAAAAAATTTATTTCTTCATTGACTAAAATTTGCCTACGAACAGTTGAAAATGAATAATATTGAATGAAACCACCACGATCTTAAAATAATGCATTTATTAAACAATTTAATTAAAATTTTTTTAATGTTTCACATAGTTGAAAATTATTTGAAATTCCTGATAATGCTTAACAGATCGATAAATGATTATCATATTCGTTTAAATTTTTTTAATGATTTAATTCGTAAATAGTGAATAAACAAGGGTAAAAAACAGTGTAAAGGATCAATATAGATTATATCATATATAGAATGATCATAAATTTAAAAACTATATTTCTTTTTGAAAGACACCGAAAATATTAGTTGATTATATTCAGAAACATATATTTGAATGGTATAATTATAAACCACGCAATCTGTCAGATTCTGACCATTGTTGAATATATATTTAAGTCTCAAATTAAGATAAATGCAGACCAATATTTTTTTGATTTTTAGCAACAACTAGGTGTTCAAAAACCAATGTATGCATATTCTGTGTTCATAAAACCGACGGACATCATTGGCTAAGATATCCTACCTGTAATTATTATGTAGGGCCTAAAATTGGAGCACAATAACTGAGTTGGACGTTCTTCGAATAAAAAAACATTCTATTTATAACTAGAGCCATGAAATCTCATCCTCATTCACAATCCAGAGTAAATGCATATCCATTTATTTCACATCTGACATATTTTCAATATCATCAATAACCGAAAATCAGACAACAGCAGAGAATATGAAATATATGTCAAAATCAGCTTTATATTTGAAATCATACAAATGTAATTTTCATCCAAATAAAAATGAACTTTTTTCAATATTTTAGTCATTTATGAGGTAGTTATTCGAAAAGTCGAAATCCGAATCAATACCTTGAATTATTGTGGTTTGAGATCATGATTTTGTGTTGATAACGTTTAACAATATGTCAAAAAAGAATTTCAGACTTTTAATGCAGCATAACATGTAAAAATAATGATCATTTTGAAATACTACATCTATAAAAGCCCTACAAGTTAGTTTTTTTAATTTATCACTATTTTTGAAAGTCAAATCTGCTGTGAATTTTGTGTTTTTTGTATGCATCTTTTCTTTAGAGAGTGTTGTATTAAAATCCAATTTTCAAGGCTTGAAATTGTCAAATCATCAACATTTTAAATCTAGCATTCAAAAATTATCCAAACATTCTCACATGCCATTAATATCAATCATGATTTTATATAGATACTAAATGGTTTTTGTTATAATTTACAGTTTTAAATGTAACATATTTGACACAATATGTCGATTATCGTCACAATAACAATTTTGGGTAATCTATATACGAATTGCAACGAGACTTAGTGAATATTTGATAAAATACATATCAAATTCGGTTAATGATTGTGAATGGTTAATTTTTGTGTATAAATATCTCCATTTTCCAATATTTTAATTCTTGGCAAGCTCGAAGAAGGTTACATTGTTTTTGAGGGATAATATAATGTTCTCTTTTCTGGTAATTTGCTGGATAACGATTTAGATATTATTGCAATAGTAGTATCATTGCTTTATTTCGAAACCTTTAATGGTTAATATTCGTTAAGACAGAAAAAAATGAATTGTTTCAAATCTAGGGGGTAGTTTGATTATCAAAACATCATGGAAATTTCATTTCATAAAATAAGCTCCGCTTGCGTAGAAGTAGGTATATATTAATCTTTTTAATTATATCATGTATTAATGGGCCTTTATCAATAAATCTAGTTGATGATACATATCAAAGACTTATTCATAAATATAAAAACGATTTAATGGAATGATTCATGCATCAAGAAATCGAAAGTTATAATTTTTTAACAGAAATTTCGAAATAAGAATTTTTCACGATTTAACGTATATTTTGAAGATAATCTGATTGTTTAATCATGGCTTAGAATTAGTTCAGAAAATTTGAATCATTTGTGAAAATCTATATAGTTTTTTATATTTCCAAATATACATTTCAACCATAAAAAAAAGAACATCTACATGACTTAGATATCACCATTTGTACTTTAATCAGAAAGCTGTTGCGCATTTAAAAAAAGCATTAAATAGGCAGGCAGAATATAAGCAAAGTATAGCTAGTCACTTTATATCAATATTTTGACTGTGTCATCATTTACAGTTTTCTGCATCTTCATCTGTGCATGGGCTGTGATGTAATATATTTTCTTTTTCATCTGTAGCCACAGAGCATCGAGATTCACTCCAAAGATCTAGCGTTCCCAATTTGAATTTAATCACAAATGCCTCCTGTTAATCAAAGATGATTAAACCTTCCTCTGTACATGACATTTCAGTAATGTTTTGGTAATTTTCAAGAACTGAAAATCGTTTTGTTGATAGCCTTCAGGCAATGTTGCTGAAATCAAAATATATTTACATGCGTTATCACTCACTTCAACTAGTTCAACTCCCATAAGACTAAAATCACTCTTAGATGTAGCGGAGTCACCAAATTTGGCTTGTGTGAGAGGATAATTGGATTTAGCTATCTCTTTCAAATTAACTGTCAAAATTCTTATCTCGATGTTGTGATTCTATTGATAATAAACATACTTTGAAACCAGAGCTATAATACATCTTGTTTTTAAGTTTTGACGGGGAAGAACCTGCAATTTTTACCAAATCATTTATTTGAGGAACTCCCTGAATCGGATTTCCCTCCATGTCCACAAGGGTCATTTTGACTATGATCATCTTTGGAAGTTTTAATTTTTTTGTAGATTTAGGCAAGATATGGGTACCCCTTGGATAACCGTAATTCTAAAAATACGAAACAGGATACCATAAATGTAAGAACATAAAAATTACCCCCACTTAGTTCTTGTAAGTCTTGAATAACCAAACTCTCTTCAGAGGATGGTTTCGTAAGTTCCTTTTATAGTGATTAAATTACGCCTTCAAATCTCTTTGAAAAAATTTTCAAAGATGCCCGGCCTCTAGTTCCATACACGGTAGCTTCTCCCTCGTCATTGGGATTAATTATGAAATGTTCAACCAAGAAACTACCGAAAAAGAACGAAATAAAGTATGTCTTGGTTTCAATATCTCCGTACCGAATGAAATCCTGGATTTCCAAGATGCATAAATATGTCGATCGTATCACCACAATTACCTTCCTTTAGAATCACGGTAAAATTCACATGCTGCCCCGTGACATCTTTGTTCGCATGATTAATTATTAAGTAAGATGTTTGCATCTGCATTTGTTCAGGGAGGATCAAAACCTTGATAGCATATTGCAATTCAAAGTCTTTGTTCTCCAGTCCAACAATCTGAATATATAACATTAATTTACATCATAACAAACCTTACGTCCATCAATAAAATTCGACAAGGATTGAGGAACCCAAACTAGTAATACCGTGATTAAAATCATCATACGTTCCAACAATACAGCAGATCGTTTTGTAACCTATTTTTACTGTGAAAAATATTCGTTGAAATACATCTCGGATTTCATTACTATGCTTGGCTGTCAAATAAAAACCAGAATTCGGGCAATTTATTTATATTCAAGAATTGTGCACTTATCTTAGATTGCCCCAAAAATCAAAAGTATAATTATGATGACATCACAAGATAGTCGGCCTATCCTATAAATTGTTTCAGAATCATGGAAATTAGGATGAACATAAAATCCTCAATTGCTCTATTATCCGATACAAATGATCTAAGAATGAGCTCATTTTTGAATTTTTCGATGAAATTCCGGCATGTTTTGTCGTGAATCTAAGGAATAATTCGAATCTATCCTCTAATTATCTGTTTTGAGCGTGCTCCGTGTACATTTTAGAAAAAACAGTTATGAGATGTATATAGTTTGAATCAAAAAAATGTGATTAATTATTAAGATATGTTTATAAATATTAAATTAAGGGTATGATTGTACATTAGCGAATACTGGAAACGAAAACTAACGAATAAATATAGGTTTAGCCACGCTCGTCGGATACAATGGAAGGATGATAACTCATTTAATTATCATATATGTTCGATAACGAGTATTTAAATTCCTTTTTCATGCTTCATCAATCTTCATTGGGCAGAAAAAATATACATCGATCACGCAATCGCACCGACCCATATACAAGGTGAGGAGAATCCTTTTTATTGAATAGTTAGAAGTTCATTATCATAGTCCAGAAAACTCATATTTCGAGTAATATTCTCGTTAATATCTACATATCATAGATGAAATGGCAGTAATAGTAATTTAAAAAAAAGGTTTTATAAGTGATGTATAGGAGTAGAGAAATGAGGTATTCATCACCAAAAGACATGAATATGATCATGCGAAGAAAGTATAATCAAAGAAATACCTTTGCGAAGAAGTTTTTGGTGAGAGGTGCAAATCAGAATGAGCAGGGTTAGAGTGGGTAAAACTGAAAAAGGTGTAGCCTTAAATAGTTGGTTTGTTTAATTCATGTAATTACACTATTCTTGCCCAGCGAATTAATCTAATCCTAGATTTTTTTTTATTTTATAAATAAAATGGTTTTTCAGTGCATGTTTCTGCATTCAGACACCCAAAAAAATTTTGGCGTGTATTAGGGATCATTACTAGGAGTATTCATGAGTACAATTATAAAAATCCTATCCTAATAGGTGTGTAAAACTAGATTCATTAAATCAAGATGATTTTCACCATGTAATTCATTTTAATGTCAAAAGGCATAGTTGAAACTAGGAATTAGGATCTTTATTACTGTACACCGGACTGATTTGGCTTGGTTACACTTCCACATATCTATAAGTAAATATTGTTAATATTTATACACATCATTAGCATTGATAATTCAATATTTCCCCAAAGACTAATTTTATGGATGATTCATTATATAGTTATAAAAACGAACAGTTCCGAGTCAAAGGTTTATTTTGATAGGCAGCAAAATTCATATTCACAAACCAGCACTATTTACTCGCCAGGAATAAACAAAAATTACAACAGTTGAATGAATTACTTATCCATAACTTTGGTTAAATCTCTTCTTAAAATTGACCTTTAAAAGACTTAAAAACTAGGCCAAATATCATTAAATTGGTTTTTGAGGCATATCAAAATAATTTGATCAAGATTTTCCAATTAAATAGTAAAAAAGTTTCATTAAAAGTTTTCTCAGCTCAGATTCTGATACGCCATTGTGTAAATTCTTGAAGTAATTTAATATTTACAATCGTATAGAGGAATATACATTAATTAATTAATTACATATAAACGTAAAGAAAACAACGTGTTTCCATATATGAAACGTCCTCTATCTGGTTTTGATATAATTATGGTTCATCATTTCAATATAACGAGCGCTCTTAACGTTCATTATTGCCAGGTTCTAAACATAGTGGTTTTCTGTAAAGGTAATAATCATAGAAAAACAATTAAACAAAGTTACCTCAAATAATAAATTTCGTGCATGGGCTAGATAATAAATATTTTGAGTCATCGAAATGTTCAGCTCATCTCAATTTTCTTAACATAAATCGTTTTGAGTATATTTTCGGGGTGTTTATTTTTCCAAACATAGAAAAAAATTGTGAATTATAATGAAATGAGGATGGAGGAGACGGAAATTTTCTATCCTAGGAAGTAATAAATAATGCATATCACATTTCTTCGACATTCATATTTAACCTAACATTACTCCATGCTCTGAAAAAGTTTAAATATATTTATTCATTTCTTTCAATACTGTAACCATAAGGCTGACTCCTTGCAATCCACAAGGATGTTACAAACTTAAAAAAAATGTGTAGTTTATTCTCATCATGCCATTTGAGGTATTAATTAAGAGCACTATTATTCTTATGAGGTTTATGAATTTCGAATATTTTTATATCTAATCACGTCTACATCTCTCAAATTTTCATATAACCACCATATAAAGTGTCCCTTGGTTCAAATTAAGATGTATCGGTTTGTGGATATCTAACTAATTGAGGATTTTGGCATAAATGTTGTATTTTGAGAATTTTAAAAATTTTCTTAAAGAATTGAAATTCGATTTGAGTGGATTTACAATATCATCCATGGAAGAAATTAATCGTTCATAGACACTTTATACTCTGATTGCTAGGCTGATTAAGTAAATCGAAACCCCCTATATTAACAGTTATTATTCACGATATTATTCTAGATATGGATAATATTTATCAAACACTTTTTATTTAAATAATAATCAGCCGTATGCTCAATAAAAAACATCATACAATTAAGTAAATATCGTCAATATAAACATGATTTCGCTAAAAAAACCCTAATATTTGCATGTGGGCTGTATATTACTTACTTAGACGGGGACACTAACCTTAAACTTTATCTATGGTTTGTAAAACAACCAGTTTACCTACGGCTATTAAACGCCGATGTATTGGTCAAACACTCTGCACTGGGCGATTCGGAACTCTCGGTATTGACGTGGTACCCTTAAAAACCAGAGTCCAAACCATCCTGGTTATCTCGGATGCTGGCCAAGTTTGGCAACGATGGTCGTTTCAATCAGCGTGTCTGACAGGCCCCGAGTAGCTTCTTCAGGGCTCATGAATTCTTCAGAGATGGTCGTGTTGCCCCCTGCTAGCGTATCTGCAGCCCTGCCTTTATTGTCGTATATTACATAATCAAATGCTATAGATTTACCAAATCCATACTAATTTCTGATTTTAAATCGTTAACTTCAAATAATTTAAACTTGATATTATAATAATAATATAAAATAGATATCTATGTTAATTTTTTTAATGATTTTGATAAGCACGTATAAAACATCAGCTTTTATACCTGAAAGGATTTCAAAACCCCAGAAAGGTACAATCATACCACGGTATTGGGAGGAAACTAGCTAATTAGCTTTTAAAAACATAGAGATAAAAATGACCAATGAAGTTACAAATCGAAGTAATAATATAAAGTGGTCATACAAAACCTAAATTAGAGCTTCAACAGATAAGAAGTGATTTTGGATTTTAAATGATCGGCTTCATTGGGTAGTGGACATGGACATTGGTAGCACTTCGTACTTTAAAAAATTTCTATATGGTCATAATAGTCAAACGGCGATGAATATTATCTTAAACAACTTCACTGCATATACTCTAATAAGTCACATTTGTGCGAAAAGTATAAATTTCGTAAATTTCAATAGAAATTGCTCATATATATTATTGCGAATGTACATCGACATTTCTATATCTTTGGGCAGATTTTACATGTGAATGTTAGGGAAATGGTTTTTTCGTTACTATTGAGAGGTTGTAGTTACAAAATCAGCAGAGCATGGTAGCAAATCTAAACGAAACTCGTTGAATAAGTGGAGATACAGAAAAATTAGACGAGCCTATTCATCAATTTTCTGGTATTTTAGTGACGTTTTCTAATTTAGATAATATTTTTCTTTTCCCATCTTGATGTAAATTCATCTCATTACACCCTGCCAATTTTATGATTGAGTAATGGCATACGTTAAATTTATTTTTGAATTCGTCAAGAAGAGAAATGAAGATTTTTAATTTTTAGTACTCAATAATTAACATTCAGACTACGGATAACAAGATGCTGATTTCTGTCACAAATTATTTAAAGAACTTCTATGATGTCTGTTAAAGACGTCTATATTTGAAAGCCAAATCTATGTTAATATTCTCACGACTTCAAAAATTCAAAGAATAAAATATGGTTCCTAATTCGGAATTCGTTATTATTCTATTTAATTTAAAGTTGAATCATCTTTAATTCACATCTTATCAGAGCATATAAAGCGGTGTTCAGGATTTCTAGCTGTATTTGCGAAAAACATGGTGTCACATTTCACTCCAATTTTGTAACTGTACCTCAGTTTTAAAATAGGATCTCAGGAACTGAACCTACGGCAATCGTGAACTTTGCATAACCCATATCAAAACATCTCGCTATTACATCCAACCAATTGCATATTCACATCATTCATTTAAGGAACTCTGTGTTATTATAATCGATACCGGCGACAAGTACAATATAATTGAATAATATTTAATTATTTTGAATACAGAACCTGTCATGCTCGTTGAATGAGCAGATACCTTCCTTGAAGTAGGGCGTTATTACAGAAATTATCACAACGGCACACTAAGATAATATAGGCATGCTAACCCTCTTCTGGCAGGGATAACCCGCAGAACCAAACATTTTTTAAACGTATTTATTAGCAATATTTATTCTGTTCATGTGTTCAGTAATGTTCAGTTTTTCAATTTATTATATCGAAGATTGTTGTATACTTATACCGAGATTTTTGGCTACAATCACCGTAACATTTTAGCATATTATTTCAAGTGATGTATATTTCAAAAAAGCGTTTAAAACTGTGGATGAGGGCAATATTTTTATCTAATGGCATAGGATATTGTGTTATTCGAGTTTTGAATAATTTCTTTTGCCAAGCAATTAAGCGTAATCACATCAAAAATTACTCAGGAGCTTGATTATTACACGTGTCAATAGATTCAATTTTCATATATGGTGTTCAACTAAAAATTCTGATGAGGTGTTGTGGTTCAAAATTAGAATTTTTAGCAAAATGTCGAAAAGTTTCTCCCAAACAATCAAAACAAGCATGAAGTAAAAAAAAAGACAAAGATGATCCCTATAGCATTTTTTCGATTGTTAATAAAAAGCGCATTCAATCAACTACACTTCTATCAAACTTTCGCCATCTTTACACAGTAAACCTATCTAATTTTCTCCCTCTGTTTTTCAGCCAAAAACAACGTTCCTTGAATTTCGAATATGAGTACTATTTCGTAATTCTCTTTTTTAATGATTTAGCATGCGCATAATAAATGATGAAGTGCAAAATTAATAACAGCTTAAAAATTAAAGGTTATAAAATTTTCTATTATCTTATTACGTTGTTTCTAGATATGGAATCGTAGATTCTGCGCTGATTGAAGAGATTTTAGACCAAATAACAAATTAAATAGTAAATTTACAACTCAAAGTACATTAAATGAATATATTCATTAGCAAAAGCTCTATAAAACGTTTAATACTTTGCAAATGGATAGGAAATTTAAAGTATCGTTCTATTTTAGGGAATATTAATGGTATTGACTGCATTTAGTCACATTTTTCTGTTACCCTATCTATTTATCACTTTTTTCGATATCTTATCACCCAAAAATTGAAAATTAGACAAGGTTAGTTGTATAAGCGCGGTTGAAATATTTCATATCTTAATATACATAAAAAATTCATACTTTTTGAGTAATTCTGATGTAATTATTATTTTATTCTAAAAGTTAAACATTTCGGTGAATTTTTAAATGATAGTAAATGGTAAAAAAATCAGCAATTATATAATTCATTGATGAAACCAGATAATGGAGATAATTTACTTAAAATGGATTTTTAAAACGAAAGCAATTCAATTAATCGATATTATCAACCAAACCATAATTATTTGTTAATTTAACCAATTTTAGATAAATATAAATATGGCTTCGAAATTATCAAATTAATAACCGTCCCTCCTTTTTTGGGAAACATATGCGACTGAACAACTCTGAAAATATCTTTCGAGTAATTATAGTCTTGATTACTTCGTTCCTTGCCGGTTATTCGAGTCGATTTTGGAATTCCAACAGTGAAAATGTTCCTCCACATTATATGCCAAAAACTACGAGAGTAAGGTAATACATTAATCAAGGATATATTCAATGGATTCGAGGACTATTCACTCAAATATGACTTATGGATAGGTGATCCTAATCTTTGTTTATTCACATTCGAACGATATGGCACAAATCTAACTTTAACTGAGCAATTGATTTATGTCTCAAGGGATGGAGGAAATACGCGTGTGCTATGGAGACCGACATTCCACAATAACCCGATTTATGTCGATGAGATTATTCCGATGAATGATGTATTATTTGCAGTTTCGAAGATTAATAAAACATACTTTTATGCCGATAAACAATTAAATGTATTTTCATTCAACAGATATGAGCAGGATGCGATATTGGTACCATCCCTCTTTGATTCTGCATATATTTATTAGGTTGTCAAAACCGATTCCCCCGTAAGTTTTATTTTGTTTTGAAAAATAAATTTAATATCATCAAATACTGAACCCGCACGAATTTCTATACTTATCTCAAAATTCTTAAATAAAAGGTACCTCGTGTTGAAAATACCACTTACTATTTGAAATAACTAAGTAGAACCAATGACGTCATGGGCTGATATGATGGCAACATATCAGGAATTCAGTTATAAAGAGATAAAATATAAAGAAAAAGTGTTTAATTTGCTTGAAATATAATATACGATTGTATATTTTATCAATCCGATAGATTATTTTACCATCCTCTCTACGCTACAATATCGGAGATATTTTGTGTAATTCCATCACACCTCAATGACTGACTTTCAACAAAACATGGGTCGTATTTTACATATTTAGGGTACTGTTCTTAGAAATATTAATGAACCATATAAATTAGAATAAATCAATCTTTTATCGAAAAAATAATAATTTTTTCTAAGATAATTTCCGAATCTTATCGAATCTGATCATCTAATAATATGTTTTCTCAATCATTTGCTTTCTTACTATATTTTGTTGATCTTGCTTTCTTAGTTTGTCTTAAAAGATTGTAATCAATATTTGCTGAACTTCTTGTTTAGATTGACAATTGAAACATGGCACATTGAGGGTGGGCAACGATGCATGATTATGGGAAAAAATCGAAAAATTCAAATTTTAACAATTCGATTCACTGTCATTTTTATACTGCACATGCGCGTATTGGTATTCAAAACAGGCCAAAATTTACTGAATTATTTATAAAATGTTATCTTAGAATCTCAAAAATTTTCTATCAGTCAATAATGGTTTTTTGAATTCATCCCCAATAAATATATTTTGATATTATATCATTAAAGATTTTTACTTAAATGCATGTCGAGACGGTACTCTTGCGTGTCAGAAAACTTGATTCCATATAAAATTATTCTGATCAAATTATGAAATTCAATTATCAAATAAGGCGAGCCTACCCTTAGATATTTAGTCTTTCAGAAAATAAACTATCATTGGTATATATTATAGGGTAGTACTATCAGAGATATGTATTAACTTTCATCACAATGGTCTCATCTGAAAATAGCCAAAGGAGCTTCTTTGGCTATATTCGAACATTCTCATCAATCTGACCCAATCGAAGGCCAACATCTAAAATAATTTTAGTATTTTTGATAAAATATAGTTGCAAACTAGTTAGGAAAACACTATAAATAGCGAATAAATAAGAGGCTAATGTATGCTTATATAATTGGTAGTCGGATGGTTTGACATGCCTACAGAAGGTTCAAAATAGTATTTACTCAAAAAGTCAGTTTTCTACTGGTTCAGCTCTGATAATGTTCATATTTACATGTAATCGGTTATTATCGTTGACCCATATCGCCTGAATACATTTTAAATCTAACCAAATATTTATTTTCTAAAACTGACAAACAACATTCTGTTTTTTACGCGAATTAACGGATTAAAGATGATTCTAATTTGATTCGAATTCTATATACATTTGCAGAAAATATTTATTCATGTCGTTCGAATAGTTATTTTAAGCAGTATAAATCAACCAACATAATCTGTATTTTCAAACCGAATTTTCAATTTCTTGCATTAATATATTAGCCTTGGTATTTAATCTATGGCCTCTATGTAAGTAACAACTTTGGAAAACACTTTAAGAAGATCGGAGATTTTGTTCGCAAAGATTCGTGGATTGATAATACCCCGTTGCTGATTTATCTTGGTAAATGTTAATGAATTAAAATAGCCAACAAAACCCTTAGAATTCTAGATGCGTCAAACAATTTTATGGAAACAAATAATTTTAGCCACATTTTAGATTTCTACAACATTCGCGACGAATTCATTGTGATGGTTCATGATGATGTAATTATGCTTGAATTTAGGATTAGAATAAAAATTTCAATATCGAAATTTTATTAATCGAAAAAAATAAAAAAAGGATTTCGAGAATCATTCCTCAGAAGGTTACAGGTTTATCAATACATACGAATTTTGTAACGAATTTTCACGAGAATTACTATTTACACAAGAGTTTTTATATTCTAAAATTTAAAAACGGGTACAATTTGTGTTTATATATGGTTGACAAGAATGATCATATTTTTGAAATTATTTGCAATTTGTCTATACGTGATCGAATGCGAGGTAAATGTCCAGTTATTATAAATCCACAAATTCCTGGCATCATTTACGCTAATGTAATAAATGGCTCCCATACAAAAACTGTCGTGTCGTTTGATAATGGGAATCATTTTCAGCCGATATTATTAGAAAACAATTGTTTTGGATGCTTTAGAAAGGGATGCTGGATTCAGTTTGATCTTGAATGTATGATTAAATCAAAACAAAATCATTTTCCAGAAAAATGGATCACCACATTTCAAGGAATTTACTATTGTAACGGTTTGTCAAGATTTCATACTTTTATTTCATTCACTGGTGGAAAAACATGGCAAATTTTAGACAAACGAATAGACAAATTCATCTTTGTAAACCATGGTGGTTTAATTTTTGCGATTGAAAGACGTTCAGATATAATTTGGTATTCTTACGACGACGGAAACAATTGGTACGATGATATACGAGCGGATTTCTTCAAGGATATTTTTACAATAGAATCGCCAAATAATCTTATTATCTCTGCACTCAATGTCAATGAAGACAAAAATATTCATAGTTTTAACAAATACAATTTTTCAGATTTAATAAGTAATTTATGTCTAATGATAGATAGAACGTGTCAGAATGATGATTTCGAACCTTGGTACGTTCCGAGATATTATGAAAACTGCTTTGAATCAGAAGAGGCATTTTATTTGAAGAAGAAACCTTCATCGATGTGTTTCGATGACAGAACTGTTCTGCTACCAGTTATTGAGCCCTGCCAATGCGTCCGTGATGGCTTTCTTTGGTATTCCAATATCATTAGTTAAGCATAACAGATTATCAAGAAGAACGTTTGGAAAATAGAAGCGGCGATGGTGAAATCAAATACTGATGCAAAGACGCAAATAATGGCCTATTAATAACACAGATTATTATTCTATTTTGTCATATCAACCCTTAAACCAAAATTATAAACATAACGCGAAGATTGCTGAAAATGTCAAACAATAGAATTTAATTGAATAGGTTATTACATTTCAAAATGGTTGCAGTTGGTAAATCTCCTCAAAGGGTATGAAGAAAAATATGTAATTTATCACATTGGAATTCAGATTTAGGTACTGTTCGAGAAATAGGTATGTAAAACATTTTGCATATGTGATTATTTTTATCACATAGATTGAGTTTTCAATAAATAATGATCTTTATTCCTATCTTTCTTAATTTTGAAGATGCCTGAATAAAAATCCAACCGAGAGATAGATCACAACGTTTAACAGACAGGCATGCTACCAAATATCAACTGTTTATCACAACAGTAAAAAAATTCGATCGCATATGCTGTGACAGTAAATTCAGCATGGAGGTCTACTCTCTAGAATCAGGGTTTCTAAAAAAAATAATAGGATGTATATTCCTCTAAAACATTCATTTACTGGCTAGCTTTTGATATGGTTAAAAAGCCTATCAATATTGGTATCCTATAGTGTTTTTATGATGACGCACAATCGTCTATAAATAATACATTCGTTGGAATATTCCCCTAAATTATTGTCCGATTTTGTGATCATCTCAAATTATACTATATTTCCTGAATTATTCAGCCAATTAATTGACATTCGACTATTTTCATAACATATATTATTAGTCCCCTAACTCACAGCGGCTCGCTAAGCTAAACACATGATTAAAAAATATTTATCATAGGAAAATCGACATCGAATTTTTGTTGTTCAAATAAACACTGAGTATCAAAAAATCAGGAAAATGGCTCGTTGATTATAATCCACATAAATTGTATTTATCGATTACGTTATTTTCGCATTTTTATAGTTTATCATACAGTATATATTAAAACTTTATCGGCTATCTTCGTCATTTGAGTATCAGTCATAAGGTAAATTACGAATGATCTAATCGTGAATCCGTCGGTATATAACGTTTATATCAATCAAATAATGACAATGCTCTTTTGACGAAATCTTTATCATGTATCTCTGCGAACACATTTTTGTCTAGCAATGAATTTTGAAATAATATAAAATTCATTTTATGAATAAAATGGAATCGTTGAACAATATTGGCTTCTCTGACTTAATATTTCACTAAAATTTGAGATTGCGCAGTTTATAAAAAAAATTCATGTCCTAGTATTCATAGGACATGCTAATTTGGTATAATCACATTTTGTTTAAATTCTGGTATTATACAAAATTTATGTAATATTAAGAAGATCACAATTCATCGATACTCACGGATTCCACATGTAGAGGGTCTTCCTTAATAAATTCGACCATTTCTTAAAGACTTCCGACAATGGAAATGGCCCTCAATGTAATTAATATGTCACGATGGGTTTTATATCTCATAACGAATATTACCATTTCAGAATCACTGAATTAACATTTAAAGGGGTCTTGTTAAAAATCATATCTACAATATCACAAAATAGCATTAGAAAGGTGAAAAATGCTTTTAAAAATTTAGAGTAACAACCGGACATAACGAATCCAATACAACTAACTGTTTCGTTATAATAGGATCCATTTTGTAATTGACCATACAAACTCTTTAGAAAATTTCGATATATCCAAATATCATTTAAAACGAACTTCATTTAGAATTTCTTAAGTATAACCCATGCGCTTCAAGGATTAAAAGTATCTCCAACCCTCATTATGCTAAATCATTGAATAAATTTTATTATAGAAATGACCATTTAAATACAGCATTTTTTGTCAAACAAAGGCTGACTTTCGGTTGTTGGCATTCTAAGATTTCGTTAAGAATTTATTTTAAAAAATAAATTTTGGAAAGATTCTTTGCTGCTAGGCAAAATATAATCCCAGTAAACGGCTTCTAATATTTCACTCTTCAATCTGAATGAATATTCTCACAACCCTTAATGGTAGAATCTATATAAATATCAATCTATATATCAATACAACATAGGAACTTTTGAATGTCATCATCGTGAAGGAGGCTATTTTGTACCGAACATAATGTTATTCTTTTTAATTTTTACATTTATTGCTATTTAATGATTTTTATATGAACATCAAAGACCAAATTTATATTACCGTCATTCATAAGATCAGCCCATAATTTTTTAACTCAAAAGATGGACAAAGTCAAAATAAAAACGAAAAAATATCTTAACCATGAATAGCTAAATTTGACATTTTTCTTAATATATAGTGAAGTATATATAATTTAATCATCAGAAAATCTACAATTTCATGAATTTTTAAATATAAAATTCCTAACTGATTAATTCTTCGATAACATACCATAACTGAGACGGCCCATATATCAAAAAAATTGATAAAATGCTGATTGATTGGATTAAAGTCATAGACGTCTTCATAAAACCATATTTGGACATTTTTTAATTGAAAAATCCGATCGATTTGCGAAATAGGTAAAAATTAAAAATTAAAAATTCATATCAACCTCGATTTATAGATAGAAAGGAGACATTTTATTTCATTCCATGTACTTTCTGGATAATGTAGCCAAAGTAAATATTTTCATTGTATAGGACTAATAGAAAGCGACCAAAAATTTTTGAAAACTATAACGAGAGAGAGTTTATATACTGATAATACGGTTCCTTATTATATAATTATCAAAAACAATTAAATTCTAAGTATAATTCTGTATTAATAAAATGTTTCAAAAGTAAGATTAACAATAACACTATGGGAGTGTGTGTAGGGATAAATCACATGTTATCAGAGGCAAACATCTCAAACCTTGATCTTTGTTACAAAATCCGCAGTATTGTTCCCTATCATTGGAATTAGAATGCATGAAAGACATTGGATAGTTTGAAAACGAAATGTTTGAATTACATTAAAAGTTCCTTAAATCACAACAAGATTTTTGTTTCTTATTGAAAAAATTAGACAGAATCTAGTGTAACGGAAATGTTAATTAACTGTCAATGTTTGAAACCAAATAGAACATGATGTTAGCCGAAGTACATTGCTATAATTTAAAATTTAAAATTCAAATATCGCAAACTATTTAAGTCTTCATTTAACAGCGAGCTTGATTGAGATAAAGAATATCAAAATACAGCTTTTAAGCCATCAAAATGAAACAGGAATCGAGGAAATGTGTTCCTTGGGACAAGACAAAAAATTATTCTCATCAAGGCGATTTACATATATATTCGATTTTTTTGGACACGGTCATGGAGGTGTACAAACATGCGCTGTTGCATTACTTTACGAACTTTATATCGACCGCAATCAAGACGTTATTCGTATACGACAGGGTCACACTCCGTGTAGTTACTCATCTGCGAACAGACTAGGGTGGTGCTAGACACACCCTTGTTAAACATCCCATTTCCTCTGCCTGCTAGATGTACGATACCAAAGCGGAATTCGTTCGCTACAGCGATTTTAACTGAATATTTTTGATTTTCTCACATAATTAGAGGTTTTATGATCGACGGTCCATTAAGTTTTAATTTAATTTATCATTATTTATCAACATGAATAGAAAATTATTCAGAAATGAATAATCAATAAACTGTGTATCGATCTTGAAAATATTTACCTACTTTTTCATGAGGTTTAGATAAATTTGGTGCATTTTACTCTTCGGTATTTAGATATATTTAAATCCTGAACCGGTATCTCACCTAACGGACATTAGTTCGACCGCTTATTGGACGCTGTTCCCATACAACAATGCCATTCATGGTATCATCTAGTCTAGGTCCAACTATCTGTAGGCACTAAATAGGTAAGAGGAAATCTCTCACTTGCTAAGCAATCATCTATTGGCTTTTTTATCCAGGTTTACCGTACTAAAGAGGTATTAATTCACTGGTTATTTTACGAAATAACGACACAAATTAAGGACGAGGCCAAAAACATTAATAAATAACTTGTTACCGGTGTCTGCGAATATCATACATACCTGTACATTCGTCATTAATTTTTCGAAATGTGAAACATTTTTTGAAAATATTCACACTGTAAGAAAATATTTTGTTAGGTGTGGGATTAATAAAGCGGTAAATGCACTTACTTACCTTGTTTGACCTGTACTATTTATTATTTTTTAAATTTATATGTAAAAATATACCTTAAGAAAAAATTGAGTCGAGCGCAAAGAAAGTGTTCCTAAGTAAAATGCCGGTGTCCAATAATGTATGCAAAACCCCTCAAATGCTTATTCGTAAATTTTCTTTAAATTATGCTAGAAAGGGAAATCGGTATTCTAGGTTTTGTTGAATACGTTTCATATATTTTTCTGCTTTTTTAAATAAATTTCGGTACAGTAAACTGTGATTAACTCCACATCGTCACGACTGTATAAAAAAGTGTCCTTAACCAG
The DNA here is from genome assembly GCA_000827895.1 of Thelohanellus kitauei. NCBI lineage: Eukaryota > Metazoa > Cnidaria > Myxozoa > Bivalvulida > Myxobolidae > Thelohanellus > Thelohanellus kitauei. The sequence continues at coordinate 36,138 of JWZT01005382.1, forward strand.
AGTGTGCATATTTTCAAAATTAATATAGATAGCCATGATTAACAAGGACCGAAATTTTTGCGCAGTTATACGATGTGTGCGCTAATGCTATGTGAACTTAACCAGAGTCGACTGAATAATTCTCAGGTTCGATTTAGAATGAGATGTGTATGGTTTACTTGTGAATATACTGTAAGAAAACATAGAGAATCTATTAATTTTTGATAAATAAGAATATGAGTTTGATTAAGAATTTAAGGGACTTTTTTGGTAATGAAATTATTAAACGCTGGTTTATATTCTGGCATTTTTTGTTTAATAATAAGTGCGCAAAATCTATTATAATTAAGGCCATTCAAAAACGTGTCGATAATGATAAATTACAGGTTTTCCATCCATTATCGCGCAAATTCCATTTCATATCGCGCAAATTCTCAATTTAATTAGTATCAATAAAATTCTATTTAGTGAAGTTTAATTATTGATTGATGCAAGAAATATTATTTTCAGTATAAATTTAGACGTTACCCACAATTTTGTTGCTAGTTTTATAGCTATATCCCAGACGAAAAAAAATTATAGAAGTATTTTCAAGGGGGGATTCCTACATCCAAATCTGTAACATTTCATCGTTTAAGAGGCATATGTTTTATTGAAAAAGTATATTCATGGTACAGTGAGGGTGAATGTGAAGAAAAAATGCTGGTGGGCTTACGACAGCAATAAATTAGTCATATACACTAGTTACGGTTCATGATTGTGTTGCATATTTTAACTGCGTCGAAAGCAGCCGACACGTCTTCGTGAATAAATATCAGCTAGAATATTGATTTAAATTCATAAATCTTATTCTCGTTTCGATAATGTATTTAGTATCTCGACAAAGAATTTTGTAGATGAGAGACTAAATATGGGATTTGCGCGAAATGAAATGGAATCTGCGCGATAATAAATGGAAACCCTGTAGGTATAAAATGAACCCAAAATATTTGTGATTTGTGACACCAGAATTCGATGTGGAGATAGACAAAGAAAAATTATTTTAAATATTTTGTCTAATTTAATGAGATTGGCAGTAAATATAAGAGGATTAATATTTCTGAATTGAAACAATACAATTTAGTGTGGAAAGTAACAATGTTCAGGGAAAATCAAGAGATATTCAAATATATTATCATTGAAAGCTATATGACTAAAAAACATAAAAAAAAAAAAGCGTCCTCGGCGGGACTCGAACCCGCAATCGCTGGCTTAGGAGGCCA
>JWZT01005382.1:39885-57601 GCA_000827895.1 Thelohanellus kitauei
ATTAATAAATAATGGGTAAACTCATATTTAGCCGTAAATCACGTATGTCGTTTTCAGGTGCGCACTAATGAATGTTCAGGTGCGCACTAATGAAGGCTAGGGATGCTCGATAGTAAATGGATCATGCTCGAAAGTAAATGAAAACCCTGTAGTTCAATAAATGATAAAGTTTTGCGAGATTTTCGACTGCAGATTTTTCGTGAGCGCAATTATCGTGGCCGCAATTTTCACCTAACCGTGCCAATGGATGAGATTTTTGACATGTTCACATATTTCATAGTACTATTACAATCAGAGGATACAAAACGGAACAATTCATCGACATCAGTTGTGTGAAATGTTTACAATTGAAAAATAGACTGAAATCTTAGTATTCATGCTATTTTAGATAAATGAATAGTTGCGAGTGCATTTAAGGCCATAATTTACCTGGTTATATTTCAACCACTCCTACTTAAACATCTTCGAAAAATCATGTCCTCTTATTTCTGAGAATTTTACAGGGTTTACTGTATTTCAGATGATGATTCGGACTATTCGTTTCAAACATATCTAGCATTTTATATAAACCATATTTCACTACGTTAAATTTGACAAAAATTACACGCAGACTCATTCAATATTTACTTTTTTCATTTTCCTAATTATGAGATTTTAGTACACAATCGAAGACATTATCATCGTTCACTCTCATGTAAAACAGTACCTTGATATATCGCATTATAAAAATACTCATAAATCAGGTCTATCATTTTCCTACCAGCTATGCCTTAATGAAAAATTAACTTCATGAATATACGAAGTAACAAATGATCATGTTCGATGTAAGATAGTTAAGATGTTCATTTATCATATTTTTGATATATTTAAAGAAAAAATTGAGATAATATAATTTTAAATTACGCATGTCCTAATAAAAGTTTGATGAAATTCTCCAAACTCTTCTCAATTAAGAAATCGGACCAACTGTTGAAATTTTCTGATTGTTATTTTAATTGTTTGAACGAAATCAGAGAATAACGGTTAGATTAAAAATTTATGCCAATTGTTCTTGAGTATAGACAATTTTCTTAAATATATTAATCAATTTATTTGTTTATATATCAATGATACAATTTGATTCGTGTCATTATTTCATAAAGATACCACTATAATTATATCTTATAATGGTATCTGAAAAGATAAAATCTGTGATCGATAAACTTGATCAAATTTAATTTAGGTTTTAAATCATATCTAGATTCACCAATAGCAGTAGAGCATTATGTTATTTAGCAATGACGTCATTCGTAGGCATCAGCTCTTCTAATTTTACCATTATTTTTTTCTAAATTTCCAGAAAATTTATGATCTAAATATATAAATATTTAAATAAATTATATAGGAAGATATATGATAAACCAAACAATGTATATCCAGCCAATGTTTTCTCTCATTCTTTCAGTGTTTGTTATTAGGACTTCCGAAAATGGACGAGACAACGACAGTTATCAATATTGGTTAGAGCTTCGAAGAACTTTGCTTACATTTGAGGTAAATTGTGGTATGTATTTAATGAGATCTTTGTATTTCAGTTGTATAAAAAAGGTCAACAATATCATTATTTGCTGTAGGACATAAAGAATTTTAGTACCGATGTTTCAGAATCATGATCTGCTTTCTAACGAAACATTGCTGTTGGTCGAGACTTTAGTGCAAATTGTAAAATTTGAAGAAATATATCGAATTCAGTGGATGCCTCATATCATTTAAAACACAGCCACGGAGCCCATTCGATACCCTTTCACTTGGATATACATTAAGACTAATAATGTACACTCAATGTGTATTTTCAACTAAATATATTCGATTTAAGAAAAGTCAAACATATATCAAACACTTAAAATCCATATATATTCATTAATAGTGACATTTAGAGGCTACACACCATAGAATTCCATGAAAAATAATCAAAATAAGCAGTTTTTTTATCTAAAATGAACAAGTTGATTGATAATTTCTCAAAATATGGTAGGAGGTACTGAAATGAAAGTGATACGACTACCCCGCTGAAGGTTGATGAAATGCCTGATGATGATGAGATCGATAAGAAAAAAAGGATTCTGGACAATAAAGAATTTACTGGTTCATCTTTAGCGTTAATATCCGTTAAAAATTTCTGTCAATATACTTTTCATCTGAAATCGTTGACGCAAATCAAGCAAAAAATAAATAGGCCGATGAGACGAGTTGAAACCAAAAACATATAACTATTAAAAGGTGTATATTAATCCAAGTTTCTATTGTCGATCGAATATTTCGACACAAATATTTAAATTAACAATTACTTGATTCCAGCACCTGCGTTGTATTTCCCTCATCAACGTCATTTCGAAAATTTGTTCTTTAAATAACTTGAATAATTTCAGACATTATCGTATATGAATTCGATGTGAAAGTTAAATAATTTGTGGTTTACTGACCTATTCGGAACATTTAAATATTTTTATTTTCATATTTCTTCGTTTATTATTTATAGCTTTGAATAATTCTAACGCATTCGGCGATTCTATGCTCATTTTTTTCATTCGTATATATCAAACCGTTGAAAACAGCCACTATTTGGGAAAAAAACTGACGATTTAATGCAAGCCGCAAATCCAAGATGGCTGTAAACCCAAATTTTAAAACAAATATTATTGGCATAACTAAATCATGAATTTTTTGAACAATTTGATGCATTTGATGATTTATAAATCTGTTGTATATAATAGAATAGTGTCACTCTCTAACCAACTAACTCACTCACTCACTGACTCTGTAAAGCTTTTTAATCCGAACCTTGGTCATGCGCTCTGACCGGACTATCTAAACTTTTATCATTCTGAGCATTGTAATTGTTGATATTCACAATATTTTTGTTTGTCTCATATTAAATAATCATCAAAAAGCGGTTCAATCACCTCTCTATGTTCATGTGGAAGGTCTGTACTAATCCATGGGGAGAATATTTTATTTGAGTGCAGTCTAGGTGTCCTCGATTTCATTTTTTAATGCTTCAAAAATAACGAGTGATATTTAAAGTGGGAGAGATATCCCTTATAGGGTAGATCTATATATTTTTTAATCTATGATGCAAGGTTTCATTCAATTTATCTAACTTTCTCAAAGTTGCGGACGCCACGGACATCTGTCAAAGGGTCTAGTACTCTATAAACTAGTAAAACGAAAATAAACGATAATCATTTCTCATTCTTAAACATGTTCTATTTGTCGAAATATGATTCAACGATTTCTTCAATCATTGTTTTTAGGAAAATTTCAAGCACCTATCGATATTCAAACACAGACAGCCTCAGAATTAATAGAAATTATTTTTTAAATTCGATTGTGCATTCGCTATAGCATGTTTCTATGCATTAAATCGTCTGTTCTAACATTATTTCTCTCTCAAACAGCTTTATGTAATTAAAGATTAAGAAAGGACTCATTTTTAATGTTCAAACCGAAGTCAAAGTAAATCAGCTGAAATAGAAGTATATGATGCGCATACAATCAGATTCAGGGACCGAATAACCGTATGTTAGAGGGAATAAATCCGCCCCATCCACTTATATGTTTCACCTGTTTCTAAACCTCATGGTTCAAATCTTAGAAACAATGCCGCAGCTTCGTTAGGGAAACTACGATACACGGTAAAAATTTATTTATACTCTGCCTGGTTATAAGAGCTGTATGATTCAAGCCTTTATGTAAAGGCCGCCACTCGTACACCTAAATGTACGTTAGTTACATTTAACTAGGATGATGTTGCTGCGTCTCTGTTATTCACGATGTTTCACGAGTTTGTTGTCATGAAATAGTTGTTTTTGTCATGCTTCTTGATTAAATTCATGAATAAAACCCAATTCATTCACAAAAGGTCTATTTGTTGTCCATTTTATTTAAAAAGTACCCGTTTATTTGACTATGCACTATGATATCTAATTAAATTGGTCGACCTAGTTGATGGTTCTGATTTCATAAAACTATTTAACAATAACTAGTATATTTTTAAATCAAGGAATTATGGAAGACCAAAAACACATAAAATATAATGTATTGATGGTTGAAAATCAAAGATGTCTGATGTATGGATATTTAAATCGACACAATAACGTATATACGAACAAAAACGAATGATCAGAGAAATCAACGATTGTATAAAACGATCAAATATAAATGAGAATCAACATAAATATTTAATTATATCCTGTATGGAAAAGTGGTTAATTGTACCTAAAATAATTCAAATAACAATATTTTGAATAGCTTTCTATTACAATGAAGCCAATGCATTACTTAGATGTTATCTATAAATGATAGGTGTTTGATTTTAAATTTGTACAGAAAAATTCATCAATTGTAAATTCTCTATAATTATTTTACGTTTTTTGTATGATTATTCGATTTCTAATCCAACATATGTGTACTTACATATGGTTTTTTGTCGAATTGTTTTCTCATAAAATTCATGTTCAGATTTACAATAAAATAATGTATTATACTCTTCATAAGATTTTATCAACAAAATCTAAGAAAATGTCAACTAATTCTCACATTAAGCTAGTTTTAAGTGTCCTAAACACATCTCTGGTAATCTACATTTATGTGCGCAATATATTAATTTGAGACTCGCCTTTCATTAATTGCGACTCAAATTTTGATAAACAAACGAATTCAAAGATATATTGAGTTGAAATACGATTGCAATAAGGAACTTCGACAATATTTTAGGTAATTTATCCTTCTTTGTATTTGAGACTGCTTTTAATTTCTATTTACATTTCTCAGAACTATTTAATATATTGTCAATATTATTCTTACATAACAAAGGTTTTTCATTCATTATCGCGCAGATTCCCTAATTTAATCTTTCATAAACAAAATTCCTTTTTTCGATATTTAATTAATAATTGAAAAAATAATAAGATATTATATATTGAAACCCATATTCCTCGCTGTTCTTTATTTATGCATGAGATTGGGCTGCTTTCTACGCTGTTAAAAAATCCAACACATTCATGAACCGTAAACAGTGTATATGACGCCATCATTGTTGCCGTAAACCCACCAGCATTTTTTTCTGATTCACCCTACTGTACAATATATATACTTTTTTGTGAATAAAACATGACTCTTAAACGATGAAATGTTACAGATTTTGATGGTGGAATCCTCTCGTGAAAATGATTTGATAATTAGTTTGTTTTCATCGCATATATAATGATATACCTATCAACACAAATTTTCGGAAACCTATGTATTTATACTTAAAATCACATTACTCGTTTCTTTCTTGTATTTAATATTACAAAATTGAATTATATTGACTAGAAATTTATAAGAGGATTTGCGCGATAAAAAATTGAATCTGCGCAATTCGAAATGAACTTTGGCGATTATGGATGGAAAGCCTGTAAATGTGAGAATCATATCAAAATGACATAATTATTTATTGATCAGTTAGTGCGAAATATAAGAATAACGTAATTGTTTAAATTTATGAACAAAAATAACGTCCAAAACAGGACACATTTGTTCATTTTTTTGGTTTTTGTAAATATGGTTAAATATATTCAACAGAGAAATGAATCATATCAATAAATATAAACATATATCAAGTAACCATATTCAAAGTGATAAAAAGTTATTGTTTTTAGACTTGATCGATTTGAATTTAGGTCATTTGAATCACATCTTGATTCAAATATCAGATAAATCTCATGATATATGTGACCAATATTTACAAAAATTGTCCTTACTTTTGTTCATCGATGTTTGGTTATAGTCTTGTGGTCAAATATTTAGTATATAAGTAAGTAAATTTCATGGAGAATGCGTATAGTTATTGCCATTACTCCCTACTCGATGTTGTTTTATATACTTCCAGTAATCTCGATTATGAAGTATGTGCATGGACAAGCACAATACGAGACTCAAATCTACAATGCTTTGCTAGGAAGCACATCTTTTACAGTTGAATACCTTTTTGAGATAAAGTATTTGGATTCTGTGTTTTTGAATCCCAGGTACTTCGATTCTTTATTTTAGGTTCCAACATTACTTTAAAGGCCCATCATTGAAGAATCTATGTATCAACGATTCGGGATTATTCATCAAATTTGAAGGATTCTCCGAGGAGTGGGCCGAATTTCGTTGTAATTTGTCAAATTTCGACAGTGAAATTGAAATCAAGGAATGCTTGATATCTTTCAAACTAGATGCTTATTTTGATATAGTATCATTTCCGGTTGGGTATATATTCAAACTCAACAAAAAGACAAAATATGTTTTTTCCGACCATCGACTTCGAATTTGGATCGTTGGTAAAATTGGACATAGAATTTATGTTAACTTGACTTCGTTATTGATCACATTTCCTGGTTATATTAGAACATATCACTGGAAAGTAGACTATCAAAGATTTATAGACGGATATCTGCCATCATCTACTCTAATAGATGATTTTGCAAAATATGGTGGGAGTTACTCAAATGAGAGTGACCCATCTAACCAAGTAAAGGCTGAGGAAACACCGGCAGAATTCAAGAATAAATTTTTGGATAGAAGCGCTTTCTGGATCTCTAAAAACATGCTGTTTGTATTTGGATCGTTGGTGGTAATTATTATTTTTTTGGTTATATTCGTAATCATCAAATGTTGCCGCAGATCACCCGCCAACAAATAGGCCAAAGAGATCATGTGATGCTGTGAACGAAATACGCTTATCATTAGATAAAATATTTCCCATTCATTTATGTGTTCTTTGATTAACGATTTTGTCCACGATAATTGACTTGAAATACAAAGACATTCCTTCTTCTTTTCACACAGTTACTTATTAATATCTGGTATCAAAAAATAGAATTATTTAGAATTTCATCTCTTTTTAAGACGTAAAAATGGAATAATTTGTAGTTTATATATAATTCTCAACAATTTTAAATGTAAATTTCGGATTGACCTGTTTATTGTTATATCTGAACAATATTGAAAGGCATATATCCGATTTAGTTTTGATTTATCCAGTCGTATCTTCTTAGAATCGGATCCGGCGAGTAAATGAACATTTCAAAGTTTCCATGGGGTCGAAAATTGTAAAATTATCATCTTTCGCGTTCACAGAGAAATCAGAGTAAATCACATAAAAAATGAAATTGAGTAATTATCATCGTTCCGATTCATGTTTCGTATTAATTCGTGATAAACATGTAGGATAAACATCATTCTCACTTAATTAAAATTTTTATATAATTTTTGGCTATGGGTAAATGATAGACTGTAGATATTTTTTACGTGTGTATTTCTCACACAAACATGTAGTATTAAGCAAACGAAATGATATATCTCCAAAAAAACCATTTTTTACAATTTATCCAATTATCAATTACCGATATCCGAATATCCCTCCGATAACTTCCGATGATCTACCATCTCATACAGAGTTAACATAGAGATTTTCTCAATCGTAAAAATATGTACTATATCGTTTTTACGGAAAATATTGAGAAACAATTGCACAAACGTGATAATTTTCAATGATTTTAGGGCTGATATGTCAGGTCAGAGTTCATTTATTTATAATTTCAATGTGAAAGTCAACAAAATTTCACAGAAACCAACATCACAACTACTATATTTTCTTCTTGATTCATTTAGATATATGGTACCGTATTTTTCGGTGTACAGGGCACACATTTATTTAAGCTGCATACCCTAAATTTTCAAAAACTATGTACATTTTACATAAATTTATAAACATCTGAGTTCACATTTTTTGAATACCTCCATGCCTTATAGTCGGAAAAGTACAGTAAATGATAAATATTCACAATATAGCCGCAGATTTCAAATCTTATGAAAAAACTTAGGATTAAACACCAGAAAACGGGGTCTAGGGATCTTTAATAACACAGTTTTCATCAATAAACTGGCAATATGATATAAATTATGCAACGAATGACAATAATGTATAAAAAGCTATTTTAAAGCGGCTTAAATTCCCATATACCTGATTTTTCACAAATATTCCTGTATGTAAGCAGAACTAAAAGATAAGACATAATCATGATTTAGTCATGAGGGTATCAGAAACGCTACAAAAGTTCAATTTAACTCGTAAGATAAAATGTTAGCGCGGATCTCTATATTTAATTTAAAATGTCGATGTCATCCTATGTGATGATGATTTTAAAGTTATTTAACAAATTATTATAGGGTAAATATTAGCATCATATTTCACTCAGATTTCCAAATATTTTTAAATATAATTTTAGGTGAGACCCTAAACAAAAAATAATGATATTTATATTACTAAATACAACAAAAGGTTAAAAATTGATTAAAATCCAAGAAAATGACAAATAAAGGCATATTTACGAACGCATGTCTCCAGTGAATGTATTTTAAGTAATTGTAAACAAAAGTTTTGCAAATAAATTTAAAATATTTATTAATGCAACCATATCGATAAAAGAAATCGTAAATACGTTTTTACTGATTAAAACTATAAAACTAATATTTTTGACAATAATCCTCCCCCCGCTTGAATCAATACGCTGAATTGCTTACTTAACTGTGAATATCTTTACACAAATCATGTGTTATCGTTTTAAAATATTTTATGATTATTAATATCATATAATATAAAATAGTTCAGACTCACAAAAATTATTCACGATCCAATTAATACTCACTCAATCTTAAAAGAATCGATAATATCGAAAAGAAGTAGTTGAGCGAGTATTAACAGTTTATTTTTTAAATATTATCGTTTTTGAACATATATGTTCGTGGTATGAACAAATGTCAGATGATAAAAACGAAGAAATCTTATCGATATCCATAAGATAAAGAATGGTAGAAAATATTCCGAATAAAATCAGTCGGATCTGACAAATACGCATTTTACTGCGGGCTTCGTATTCGGCCATATTTCTGCGCGTATAATAGTATCCGTAATGTGAGAGATCATTGCCGTAGGAGTCTACATCTCCAACGTGTAGCTGCACACCAATGTAGAATATTTTTATCATAACTCTAAAAAAATATATTGAGTCTGTTTCGTATACCATTGCCTTATAATCCAAAACTAGATCCATTTCAAAAAATACACACCAAGAACTGAACCTTACTTCATCCTCCACTTCAACTAAGCCACCAACGATGTCAAATTCGGAATGTACAACGAACTGTGATTGATCAGAATACCAATGTATATTGTCAAAAACTTCATATCTAGACAACAAAGAGGTACATCAATTAATAATCACTTAGAGTAATGGACAAATACCGCCTATGATGGTTGGTAAGTCATAAAAATACTTGAAGAGTTGAAAAACGCATGCATGTTGGACCCTAATGTTCAGGTGGGTAGGGATCTTGAATGTATGGTTCGCCAGAAAATCGATATTCAACTGAACTGTATACATGGTGGTAATTCTGGAATTGGTTCTTACTAAGCTTCAAAATTATGTAAACTAAATTTTTAGACTTTTATATTTATTATCTTTGATTTCGTCACTTTAAGATGAATCTAAATATCAGGTTTGACATCAACGAAATTAAACATTTCAAAATAAAATGTGTATTCTAACCGAACAAGTCTGGTCAGTCTTAAGTCTATGTATACACTACATACCTCTTTTCCCACAACGCTCATGTTTTAACTTCACGGAACCATATTTTCTCATGTGTAATGGTGAATAGCTTTGAAATACACTTTGTTTAGGATTAGATTATTTGACTCTAATAAGGTCCAATTCTGTTTATAGAAGCATTCAGTATATTATCGTTCGTGATATTTTGTTCATGCGGTTTTAGTATATATTCGTAAACATGTTTACGTAAAATTTTATTGTTTAAAATGATTTTTGGATAGAAAGATTGTTCGTTAATACAATTTCACTATCATGCATTCATGGGTAACGTTGTTCAATACCGAACAGGTTATTCACTCAAACTCTTTCGACATATCTTTTTTATATTGTCTCTACATTTTGTAGGCGGTCAATAAATGTATTGGTCAATATTAGATTCTACGTTATCTCGAACGTTTCGGACTATAAAATGGAAATCATTTCAGACTTCCGTATTTAAGTTGAATTACTGAGTGATTCGGTAAACGACATTTTCAATGGCTACTCATTTTCTTCCAAAGTTTATTTATATAAAAAATACATGTCGTTTATTGTCGAAATTGTTTGTTTTAACTCCACTTTTGTCAGTATACTCTAGTATTCCGATTTCATATGATTTATTCCGTTTTTTCTCTCAAAATAAGGAAAATAATCAAATGTATTGTTGTGCTTTTTTTATGAAAAAATTGCTTCTGTAGGCTATATTGATAAATATTGAATTTAATATTTGAATTAAGGTTCGACTGTTCGTGGCTTTCAAAGGGTTAACCATTATCAATTTTGTTTCTGCATAAGTGATAACTAACCATATTGTTTCATGCATCGCCAAGAATAATAATAGGAGATTCGATAGCGTAGCTTTTCGGCAAATTGCATGGATATCTCATATTTACTGAAGGTTTCTGTCGTTTATTTTGGCTATATGCAGACGTGTTACTAGACTTCCATAGTCCTTTGTTAACCATGGCCACCAAATGTAAAATTTTGAAAACAATTTAATAGCGATAATGATCGAATGTATTTTATATTTAGAGATCAAATCAAGCCTACATAACTTTTGTGTATAATCATTTGATCACAAACTAAAAACGATAGCTTATTCAATTAAGAATAGATATCTATTCTCAAAAACATGATATATTGCGGAAACTAATGTGTATCTTTTTGACCATCCGTACCCATATAAATTCTTACCACCATCATATCTTTATCTTTAAATGATCACCTTGCTATTTTTATTATCCATGTTTTACTCATAATTCAACCGTGTGTTTGAATTAATAACCTATTACATTGAAATATCTAGAATTGGTGGTACAAACTACAGATTCTAGAGTCTAGAGAGCGTGCGTTAATTTCGGTTCAAACTAGTTAAATTTTAATATTATATCGAAATTGTAGTCATCCAAGATTACAATCAACATAATTATGGGGTTATCATTTACTTTCTAGAATGGTCTATTTACTATCGAGCATACATAGCCTTCATCAGTGCGCACCTGAACATTCATTATTGCGCACCTGGAAACGACACACGGGATCTACAGCTAAATATGAGTCTACCAATTATTCATCAATTTACAATTTTATTAAATGGGAAAATGAGTAAATAATGTCCCCATCCTCATATGCAATAAAATAGAATGTACATAATATTAATTAAGTTACATTTCTATTGTTTACACTGGCCAATAAATTTCTAATGATTTGAGAGCTTTTCTAATAAGCGCTCATCATACAGTTTCAATTCGCTTGTTATATTTCTGGGAAAACAAATTCTGTAATGCGTGTAAGGAAAAATTCCGTTGGAACATCTATTTTGACGGTCTAGAAACTTGCGTGATCCAAACCGGTCTGAATAATGTTTTAAATAATTTCTGCGTTTTTGCATTATGAGGATGGGGACCCTATTTACGCATCTTCCCATTTAACAAAATTATACATTAATTAATAATGGGTAGACTCGTATTTAGCCGTAGATCACGTATGTCGTTTTCAGGTGCCCAATAATTAATGTTCGGGTGCGCACTGTTAAACCCTAGGGATGCTCGATAGTAAATGGATCATTCTCAAAAGTAAATGAAAACCCTATAATCAAGCTAAATTATAGAAGATACTGTAGATTTTTCACCGAATATTCTCAAGAGTGGTTTTTTGATTAGCAGAGTTTATATTTGCCTGATGTAAATTTAATTTGTAATGGTTTACCTAATAAACTAAGACTGATGCCTCTGTCGAGGGCTTGAGTAGTTTGTTTCAGCAATTTATACAGTTCTTGGCGTGTAATTAATCGGTCTCTATACCTTTGATGTTTCTTTGTAACAGTATGCTCCTACGCTCTTTCAGATGCATCTGTTTGGAATATTTCTTTATTTTGGTGATTCTGAATTAAAGTTGTTAATAAGGCCAATAGTTCGTTAATTTCATGAAAGAGTTTATAAAAATGACTCCGTATCAAGTGTTTCTCTTTTTGAGGGCTAGTATATTAGTTCGCGTTTTTCATGAAGAATCTCAATAAATATACAATAATAAATGACACTACCTAAAAAAGAGTTCAACTCTTTGATGTATATCTGAAATGGAATTCGTTGTATCCCTTCTACCTTTTCTGTACATAAATGTACACCTTCGAAGTCTATCATATGACCAACGAATTTTAAACGTTTTTGAATAGAATGACATACATAGACAAATTTTTGATATTGAACAATGTCTAGCATCACTACATTTTCTAAGATTTTGCATAAAAAACACTAGCATCCAATATATATTAAATTTATTCTTTATCGATCGAAAAATATACGCGGATGTCAAGATACCGGTAATGTTGTTTTATAATCCTAGATTCATATGCATCAATTCGTAATATGACATCCTCTTCTGGATTATGCGTTATTTCGAATTGATGTCAATAATTTAGATGTAACGGTTCATGAAATTTGATTAAGTAAAACACGTCATATGTGGCGACTTGTGATAGTTTAAATACATATTTGATGGTTTCGGACATTCAGAATTTAATTGATAAACAGTAGAATAATCTATGTAGAAACTCTAATAGAAAACGATAAATTTTCATATCAGCAGATAGTAGTTGTTCACTTTGTGTACAGTTAGAATTCGACCACCTTGCCACGTGTTTAACAAATGCCAATATTACAGTTATAGAATGGAATTTTCCGAGAACACAAAACAGAATTAGGAGACGTATGCCATTGTAAAATAAGCTTTAAATTCACAACAAACAAATGACTCTAGTAATAATATCTTTTATCCAATCCACGACATATATTTTGTAATATTACATGCAAATCATAGATTATAAAAAAGAATATGCGAAAATACATGGATATCTGATAGCCATCTATTGATTCTTCGAATCGTTTAAAAAATATTTTCAGAACTGGTTCGAGAGAATATATGAATCTGAGATGTTTTTTAAATCATTCTCATTAATTTTTCATAATGAACGTTGCACAGTTATAACTAGAATGGTCATATTTGATTAATTTTCAGGGCAGGATCAGGTTTTGGATGAATATTTATTCTGTTTGACGGTAAAAGACATCACGACCTTAGAAGGCCTCAGTAAAGACCGTAAATTATCTGATATTTTCACATACAACATCAAACATTTATTTTTCGTATTTCATCGCCTAAATTCTGACATTACTTATATGATAAATTCATCACAGTATCTGATGGTTATCCATGCGTGAAACTCGAGAATTCCGAATAATTTGAAGCTTTTAAAAAAATTTTAACGATTCAATTTGAAAGCCAGCCAAATATATTTTTAACAAAAGTTTTACAGATTAATGATGTAGAATACCATGAGATTTCACAAAGAAAATGGAAGAAGGTTTAACATTTATCATGAATCAACTGAGATTAAAAATTTTCAACATACATTATGCCTTGGTTAATTTCCAGAAATCTGGGACGTTTTTACGGAAAAACTGAAAAATATACAACGTAAACGAAACAAGTTATTATATTTGGCCAAAACCATTATTTTTTACTAAAATAACGCGAAAATTTAGATTTCATTCGTTTGGAATATTAAAAAACGTTTCATATAAATATGGTAATGTAAATGTTCAGTTTTGTGCATGGACGTTAAAAGGAACTATTTGAATTTTTTTTATATTGTCTCAAATCTCATGCATCGGCACTCTACTGCTGATTCCAAATGTTAAAACATCGGCAGCCACCGACAAATTATCTTCTTTTGATAAATTCCTGTCTATTTTTTTGTATATATTTTGACAGTTAAAGAGGTGATATAGCATTTTTCAGTATTTGATGCAATTGAAGATTCGTAAACTGCATTCTTTTTAAGAATATTGCATTCAATTCTTCATATGTACTTTATTTGATAAATAAATTTATCTGTGTAGATCTATTTTGGGTGCTCTCTTGGTTTTTGCCTCTATTTTGGTAGATACATCAATTAAGAAGATATGTTTTTTTTGAACGACATTTAAACCCTCATAAGTTATGTGACAGATTTTGATGGCCCATATTAAATAT
Source organism: Thelohanellus kitauei (assembly GCA_000827895.1). Lineage (NCBI taxonomy): Eukaryota > Metazoa > Cnidaria > Myxozoa > Bivalvulida > Myxobolidae > Thelohanellus > Thelohanellus kitauei. The sequence goes on from JWZT01005382.1 coordinate 54,078, forward strand.
ACTTAACAATTTCTATCTTATATTTAAAGTTGACGCTATTGTGTGATTTCGATTTTAATGTTTATTCTTTCTATAGAAAAGTTAAGAGAAAACGAAAATTACGAAGTGTTAAAAAATATCTATTATATTGTAAATTTAAGCAAAATTGTTTTTATTTGAAAAAATAAAAAGGGGAAAATTACACAGGATTTACTGCATCTCAAAAACATTTTTACAACCACATACAACAACCAACAGAAGAATATCTGGCGTAGCATTAATTTGAAACTTTAGATTCCGCAAACCAAACAATTTTTGAATGGTTTATTAGGTAGGTAATTGGAAATTATGTATCATTCGATCATCCTTCCTAAAACAGATCGAGTATATGGTGTCAACCCGACAGTGCTATATGAAGAGCCATAAACCCAGAAAATGAATTAAAACAATTCATCTCTGCTGCAGATGTGCTAGCAGCTTTAACATGTCAAGATTGGTTGGTTGCTACAGATAATAGCAAATAGATAAACAAACCGTGAAATGACACAAATCAAATTGTATTCCTTAATTTTTCTATATTTATCTAAAAAAATAATTTTACGATAAAATGGTCAGAAAAATCTAATTTTTACTAGATCCCTAAAATGTGACATATTCAAAACGAAAAGTATAAAATCAATGAACAAGCAATATAATGTAATTAAAAAAGGGGTTTGAATTCAAGATTATAGAATATTTTTCGAATGTGGTCGGAATATGACGGTTCTGTTGTTCTTATTTTAAACATTTATAAATTATCGATAATAGCTGATTTATCTTCAAATTGACTACATTTTCGATCTCTTTACAATATCATTAATCCATGAGGAAACATCATAAATTATTTGATAATACTTAACCGATTGATTGACATGCTTAAGAGACTATCAAAAAGTAACAGTATTAAATTTTTTCAAATAATACAAAAAAATTACGAAATGGCGCCAAATATATTTTATCAAAGATTGGTTACTTAAATTTTATTACATTTTTTACCGCCTAACATTGATGATTATTGAAGAGATTAGTGGTATTTTATTTTATCCGAAATGACTTTTATCGATTATTTAACCGTCGATGAAAAATATTCATCTCAGAGGCTTGTCGAGAGTTTTGTCGGTACATAGTAAATTACCCAATATATACAGGGCCTGATTTCACTGAATCTTAATTTTTTTGAAATTTGAACCAGTATTAGAAATGGAAATACATTAGATATTTGGATGTTTAATCCTAAATAGAATGATACTAAATGTGAAATAGTTACAGGTTTATAAAACTAAGTTTTTGTTAACCATTCATACACCCAATGTTTATCTCGGTTAATCGCCGCGTTTTTCGATGATAAACGAAAATATTGTTGAATTCACAGAGATCTGTGCTGAATAGTCATGATATGTCTCAGTAGAAGTCGACATGACAAATGTGTCTGATAGAAATCTAGCCAATAATGGGTTTATGAAATGCGTCGGATGAAAAATACCCAGCTAGACATTGTATTTAAATTCGAACATATAAATTTGATGATTTTAAAGCCCAAAACTAATTTTAAAAAAATTTATAAAAAATTAAAGTGTTATTCCTACGAAATATATAATTAAAACAACAAAAAGTTAACTTTATTTTGGATTAAGATTTAATTATTGAAAGGAATGTTGTTTTTTTGTCTTTGATCTTTGAAATATTTTTACAATATATTCTATTGTTTTAAAACAAAAAATCCACGATAAAACCCATTTATATTTTCAGATGCGATCAGAAAGCATTGTCTTTTTCAAATCCGCGGATTTCAGTTTTTAATATATGGAATAGGTAAATTGAGTTTTTGGTTTTTAATACTTAATTATCAAACGTAATCGCTCAAAGTCGTAAAAATTCGTTGATTTCAGTCATTTTGGCTAAAAGTAAAATGAACCCTAAACCATACGTTTACAACAGTCGGTGGGAGAAACGTTACCAAATAACAAAGATAGAACATGATATCAATGCATTTTTCTGCATAAAATGCTGTGTCAGGGTTTCATGTGCATCTTTCGGATTCAGGGACGTAAAACGCCACTTTCAATCAGTAGTCCATCGCCAAAATAGTGCTAAATCATAGTGAAAACGTTATGATCATAGTTGGTTATATCATCCGACACTCTCTGATGAAACATCACCAGAAATCTACTATGGCTCATCAAGCCCCACTACAAACCATGAAATAAATACATCGACTACTTCTCAAACGACGGACAGCAAATATGAGCTGTCTGATGCTCAAGATACTCAAGACAAAAGTCAGGATTCGCAAGATCAACCTTTAGAAACTCCTAATTCTGATAATCAAAATGTAATTACATTTAGGATCAGATCACATTCGATATCAATACGTTTAATGATAGTTGGAATCAAATGACATTACTTCAAAAATACAAATATGTTTGCTCATTAGCGCATAAAATTGAGTCGGATATCAAGCTTACAATGCGTTCGAAAAACGGTAAAATACCCAGACGTATCATGCAGCGTAAGTCTTTCAAATAATTAGAATTAAAATATCTTCGCATCTCTTTAAAACATCTTAAAAACACAATCAATTAATTTGCCTAATTTTATCATTAGTTTGTAGATTATTTAGTTTTTTTCTGTAAATTCTAATAAATATACTGTATAATTATAAACACCAAAACGATCATACTGGAATCTATTTTAATCACTATAAAATCAGCTTTGGGATTGACTGGAAGAGTGACGATCATAATCCAAAACATATCATTCATCAGAATTTGAGATATCTATGATTTTTTTACTAATTCTCTTGTTCACACTTCGAAAAAATTATTAATATTAATTTGTCTTGCCTAACCAAAAATCAGTTTATTTTTAGACACATCCCTGCCATAAAGTATATTCATACGGATCAATGACGTCTTGTCAGGCGATATTTCACGTACCACAATTATATTTCGACAAATGGCTGATGACAAATACCCTCGGAATAATTGGATATACGATATTTAGCTAAAAAACAGAAAATAAACTGAAATAATCAACTTATTCTATGAATGAAAGTTATGTGAAATGTCTAGTAAAAATTCCAACAATGTACCATTGTTGTTAGACCAAAACTTTGCTAATTTTTCATTTATTATTCAATAGAGTCGCTTCGGTTTGTAGGTTTGATCAGGTAGCAGTGGAATACCTTCAATTTTATGCATGTACTTTTGTGTTACAGTTGTTCATGTAATTTCCGCATAGATTGATAAATGTAAAGAGATCAGTTGAGGAAATCACAGTGTCAGCCATTCTCGCTGTGTTTGTATACAAAGGTGACACGACTACGTGTTTAATTATTTCAGAAAGTTAAAGAAGCTATAGGATTTCGGAATTAACCTCGACTTTCTGGTTGTTCAATGATGTTATCATCGAAGTAATCCACTATATGCTCAGTATGTACAGGGTATCAAGCATCTATTGGAGCAAAATGTCATGAACGTAGATGTCGAATGACTATTTCTGCAGTT
>JWZT01005382.1:57951-78811 GCA_000827895.1 Thelohanellus kitauei
TTAATATTACATCCAATTAAAAACGTTGGCGTTGCGCAAGTTTACGCCAGTGCTGGATCATAGATACTATAGATATTTGATGAAATTTGCAACAAACTTTTACACTATAAAAATCATACCGTTTATAAAATAATGTCATATTTATTCAGCTTTTTAGCATCAACGTCATGAATCTGTTCATTTAAAAACATCTAAAATAAATTTCGCAATTTATATTTAATTTGATTAAATATTGAAGATGCTGTAAACCCATATACTTTGAGTAAAAAACAATTTTCTTTTAAATTTCGACTTGGAGTACTATTTCGTAATTTTCGTTTTATCAATCACTCAACATGCCAGAATAAACGATGAAATCCGAAATTTGAATTGACCTAAAAATTAAAATAAATTAATTGTAGCGTATCTTTTATGTCTTCTATGCCTGTAATCGAAAAATCATTGCTGATGGTGAGATTTTAAACAAATTAAAAATATTAACAGTTGATTTGAAACTCAACGTACATAAAATCTGAACAAATCGATTTACATTCGCTATATGAAGCGTTTATTACAGCGACAAATGAGGATAAATCTAAATTTTCATGTTATTTTGAGTAAAATTAATCTCGGTATGTAGATTTTAGAGCATTTTTTGAAAACCCGGTATAGTTTTTTACCTATCTATTTTAGCATTTTTTCCAAATCTTGTCACTAAATGACTGAAAATTAGACAATGTTTACTTTAAGTTTTTAATTTTATAAAATTCTGTCGATAATTCTCCGTAACATTTTTTATCATCAAATATATATAAACATTCGTCAGCATTTAACCCACATGGAATTTTATTCGAATTCTTTTGTTTAAACTTCGAGTAAAGATTAAAACTAAATTGTCTTACTAAAACAAAATCTGTTTTTTTTGAGAAATATCTTAAGGATTAAAGTAAAATCAGAAAATGAAATATGAGATCTTCGATGCAATGCCAATGAATTTTGAACGTTTTAGATTAATTATACTCTTAATTTGATGGGGTCTGACGTTGAAAATGGTTTGGAAGAAACGATGAGATACTATTATGCAAAAAAAATTTTAAATTTATAAAAACACTTGTCCTGTATTCAGGAATAAATGGTATTTTAATAAAGTAAAAATTGAATCCATGTCCGCTCATATAATTTGTGTTTCAATCATTGTCCAAAATATATGGTTTCTAGCTATATAAAACTTGGAAAAATTAAAATGTCTCCTCAATCAATCTACATATAATTGAGAGGAGCGCCATTTACGTACAGATAGCAAAAAATAACTTGATTTTTCGGCCTACAAACAAGAAAGTTTTTTTAAAAACTGACATTATAATTTGTACACCACATACCAAGGATGCTCATAATTAAGTGATTTTTTCAAAAAAATCTTCATTTTTTATTAAAATTTGATAGCTGATAAATTATTCTACAGTACTTGACAATAAATCAGAATGTTACAAATTACGTTGGAAATATCATATGATTAAAAATTGACACGAGTTGTAAAAGCTATATTTTGATTATAACAATAAATTCTGATATTTTTTACAATGTTCAAATCAGTTTGAGTTCTGTGTAGGATGAAAAAATTTGAATTTCCACAACTCTAGATAAACCTTGCATGTGCTCGATTGGATTTGGTAAGAAAGAATATTTTGGTTTTGCATAGAATCTATAACGTTATGTGCATCAATGGAATGTTGAAATTAAAAGGCATTTAATTAAAGAGAAGAGAAACACGTCAAATACATGATTCTGCACGCTTTGCCTTAAAATAATTATACAATGAGAACTATTATCTTGTTTTAGATGTAATACGTTATTAATTTAACATCAACGTAAAACTCCCAAAAAGAAGATTCAATGAAAAAAGATGATTATGTTAGTAATCGGAATATTAAAACTACAAATTAGATGTATTTGAATTAAGATAAGGATTAAATTGGATGTTATTCATCTTAAATGAAATAATAATTGAAAGAGATACAAGACCGATATTATTTTAAATTCCGTATTGATCTTTGAAATTAAAAATAATATACATATTTTGTTGTTTAAATTCGCTAATGGGAAGGTTTAATTTGGCCAAAATCGGGGCGTGACAAATCATCGGCGATTTAATTTCACATATACGAATATTCTATTTCGCTATAATCGGATCGTTGCAAAATAGCCAACTTTCAAATTCTCTTGTAAATGGTTTAAAATTTCAAAATATAAATTTATTATAAAGTTAAGATTTATTTCAAAACATTAAGGTGGACTTGAAACTATAATTGTACATCATTTTTAACCCCGATTCAATCTAATTGATTTACTATTTTCAAAATGGTAGCAAGTTATCAACACAACACATTCTGCATCAAACTAGACAGATTTATTGATCAATATAAACATTACTTCGAGCCGTATTGTACAGGAAGACTGTCCAGGATGGGTATAGATTGGTCACTCCTATAATTATCAAGGTCTCCTCAAAGACTTGAATTTTACATTTAATTATATCTTTTCACGTTTTATATTATTTATATCTTTTGTATAAATTTTAATCGTTACTTTGCAATGACCAGCTTATGGCGAAATTCAACATTCTCAAATGCGAGACTGAATCCCCGATTTATCACACACGCATTATGCAGAGATTGAACCTTCCATTTGGCATAATTGAATGATAAATTGTGTCTAAACATAATAAAATACGCATCTGTTTAAATGAATAAGATAAATTTGCAGTTGTTGTGTTGTGAATACACATCCTCCCTGGTACATTTAGATATAATACCTACCCGTATTTTTTTAGCTTTTTGATTGTGAAATATATTAAAGGCAATATTTTATTGACGAGAATACAGGGTTTTCGGTTAAATTTCATCGTTTCGAAAATGGACAATATTCATATTAAAGATCTACAATTTCAACAAAATAATGAATTCATAATTATTTAGCTGTCGAAAACATAAACAAAGGTATTGCCCCGTAACCCTTTATAAAAATGCTGAAGGTATAAGAACAAGAATTATGGCAACTGATAAAGATTCAATCTCGATAGCAACAATATTTATGTATTCGAATATACATAGATCGACTACATCTAATATTCTCAACAAGTATTGAAAATGGAAAAGTGTGGAGAAAAAAAGTGTATTGGAATATATCCATTTAAATGACTTTAGATATAAAAAATATATTCGAGTTCTTCTTGATAAAGATTTCCAAATTCCTTTGAGAAAAATCTGGTACCATGATTAATACCCAAACATGAAGACATTGATCTATCATTGAAAAATGTATCTATTACTTAAGCACACTTTTTAAACCTGAGATGAGTTTGATTTTTTATTCTTCAACCGTTTTTCAAACAAAGAATTTAACCGAATAAGGATGAAATTGAAAAGAAAACCTTGTATATGATCTCAGAATCGACGAATAATAAATTTCGAGAATAATTTTTTTATATTCAGTCATATGCAATACTTATAACCTCATAGGATTGCCGACAAACATGACAATAATTCTTAATGTCCTTTGGTCTGTGGTAGGTATATGAGGATTGTTATTAGCACCGCATTCATAGATGGACCAGGAATATGATGTATATATTACAACAAACGCAATTCATTCTGATACAACCTTTTTTAAAAGCGTCTGAGATTTCATTATACGTGAATTTGGGCATGCATTCCTGTAGTTAGAAGCAATTGACAAAGAATACATCTTTTAGTGACACCTTTTTTTTAATTTAATCGATATCACTATCAGAAACGATTGGATAGAATATCTCGGCTCAAAAAAATTACCATGCTTATCTCGATGTTAATTATCAAATTTTGTGGAAAAAACCTCTAGGTACCTGATTTAGAGATGATTAAAAACAAGGCTGATATGGTACATTTGATTCACAATTCTCAAAACCGATTTCTAAATATTTGAGAAGTTTTATTGAGTGGAATCGCTATAAAATATTTAATAAAATCGAGCTTAAGTTGTAAAGTATTACAGCAGTTCAATGATTAGATAAACAGGCGAAAAAAACGAATAATGGCATGTTAAAAATCAGTCCGTGCCGACATCCATTGTTCTGTATTTTGACTACCAAAACTCCCATAAATATTTAATAAATCATCTTTATACCAGTGCTTTATGTAAAAGCAGTTGTGAAAATGTCTAACGTCTTCAAAATTATTCGAATGCGATTTTCACCGAAAAATTCCGATCAAAAATGGAAAAGTGATAGTTAAGTTGTTATTATCTACCCATTGAAGCGATAACGCATCGATTTAAATTCATCCTGTGATTAATTGAATCCTTAGAGATTAAAATTTAGCGCAAGTGCATAAGGTGTTTTTCTGATTCGGATACTTATTCATTGTGGAAATAATCCATAAAATCGAAATTTAATATTTGTATGAGTACTAACAGTATTGTTATTTTAATTGTCGTATATGGTCGTTTAGGTTCGTTTAACAAATGTCTGATAAAACGAACAGTAGCCTTTATAGATACGTATACGATAAAGAATGGGAGAAATCATACCCAATAAAAAGAGTTAAAGACGACAAGCATGCGTTCTACTGTGTGCCCTGTGATCATGAATATTCTTGTGCATACAATGGAATCCGAAACGTATCTCATCACTGCAATACATGGGTACACCGCCAAAAAGAAACTGAACACATATGTACGGTATTTTGATCACAGCCGCAAAAACATTTACCGAGTCAGTCTCTGATGATAGCTCCTCATCACCCAGAACATCCATCTCCGAAAGTATACCGAAAGACCTTAACTTCACTTCCCCCTCTACTCCAATAAATCAACCATCGTTATCAGGTGCAGAAGGTATTCCAAACTCAACTAGCTCAGAAAACTCGTCCATGGTGTCAAAAAGTTATAATCTACGAAAAAAAGAGGTACTTGGATTAATGATTAGTTAAAATCAGAAAGTAATATCTCTCGTGATGAATTGAAAGCCAGGAAGATACTTGAAAAATTCAAAAAGGCGTACAGATTGGGCCCTAATAGTGAGATTGACAAGGATCTTGAATGCGCACTGCGTCGGAATGCTGATATGGTATTTGAATGCGTAAATGAAGGTAATTATTGAAATAACTAGAACTGCTCTTTCTCGAATCCGTTCTAGCAGAGCTTCAACATTATAAAAAATGAATATTTAAGTGTTTTTTTATTCTTATGTTTCGTTTGCATACTCTCTTTGACACACGCGAAAACGATAAGTTTTTAACGTGTCTCTGTACATAGCTTAATTCATTTTTTTGACTATCATTGACAAAGCATACGATCCATTTTAAATAAACTTATTCACGATCTGTCTAGGAATTAACACGCATTTTAATATGCCTATATAATGCATGTTATTCTAACATCATAATATATCCTCTTAGGATAACAACCTCCTATCGTCGATGCGATATCTGAAAACTGTTGTCGTAGAAACAAACATAAACTGTGATAAACTTGAGATACATCAACTCGCAGGTCCCACACATTCTATTTAATAATTCAATGTAAATTTCAAGTGCTCGAATGTTCAAATTTTGATAAAAGAATTTCGAGATAAAAACTTGAAATTCAAGCAAAAACGAATAAAATCAACGTTAGTTGCAGAGAGCTTAAGAATTTTAGGAAAACGAGAATCAAAATACATCGTCATATGTCTCAGTTAATTGCAATATCAAAAAAATCATTAGATGGAGACCTCAAAGTAAACCTAATTGGATAAATTCTTAAATTTCATCGTAAACTACACCTGTAAATTCCTCACAAATGAACGACTCAAGATATACGGTCGTTTTTTGGTCAACGATATAAACTGTAATGTAAATTAAAATTCTGATCATATACCAAACTATATTAAGATTGCTGAATACGGCCAAATCCATCTAAGTACACCTCTGTTAGGCGAACACTCAGCTGAACTACACAGAATGTTTCTAACTTTATTTTACAGACTAAGAATGGGACTACGGCTTCAGTTAAGTGAAACGGCGCTAGGTCAAAACATAGCTCAAGTTAATGCACTTGTTCCGTCTGACTTACATGTAGCAACGTATACTTACTTCGAATATCTGCACGTTCCATTTAAGTGTAAGTATGATTCTTTGGCGAGATCTAGGCACCAGATCTGATGTGTCACTTTATGAGGGATATGCAACATAAGGCCTGGTGGTCTGATCAGTCTCGCGAGTAGTTTTTGAACATTTCTAGTAATATGCCTGGTATAGTATCCGTATAAAATCTCCCAATACTTTCTTACTGCATCGAGGAAATTCAGTGTTTAAAAACTATGGGTTAAATAAATGATTGTTGATTATTCTTCGTTTCTTTTATTTTAATTTAGATTATACAATTAGAATCTTGTCAGCAATTATGGCAAGAAACATAACGATGATAACGAGCGTCGAATATTTATAACAAATTATGTCCGCGTACTTTTTTAGAGGTCGATAAGAAAGCAGTATATTTTTGCGAAATGAAAGTTATTCGGTGTTGAAAGTATACATTAACCGACACTATGGGGGAATACAAATAGATTACGGCATTACATTATCAGCTAAATACGAAAAACAAGAGTAAAAAACTGGGCAGAAAGCCTATAAAGCAACTGGATTTTTTAAGAAAGTAAAAAATATCTCAGAAAGCAGCTGCTCGTGCCTGATTTGTCGTCGCATTACGTTTGTGTAAGCACAACGAATGGTTCATTGTGTAGAGAATTTATTTAAAAATTCCTTTTTCGATGTAGTAGATCAAATCTGTTCAAAACACAAAAAAAAGTGAAAACGTAAGTTAATGGAGAAGAACTGTAGCTCGTCGGATTGAAGCCGATGATGAACATCTGAAATCAGAGCTTTTAATGGGGTTTACCTTTATTTCAGCTATTTTCGTTGGCATTGGATGAAATGACTGACATCGATGACGCTGTAGATTTACTGATTTTTCCTGGAGGAATTTCATGATATATCTAAATAACAAAAGAATAGCTGTTAATGGTGTCAAATCATGAAAATACCTCCGGAGAAGTTATTTCGAATGGATGGATAACGCTTCGCATAAATCTAACTACCATGGCAGAAAATGGCCTGTATTACGACTGGTGGAGGTCACTCGATCTCAGGAAATAGAGTTTGTCTGCTGAAGAGACTGAGTGACAGTTTTTTAGCGTTCGATTCCAAAAAAGAATGGATATTTATGCATGTATATTATACCTGATTTTATGTAAAGGTGTATTTGACATTAAACATATAGTCGATCCAAATGTGAAAATTTATCATTCTGTTTGAGCCAGAGGTCTCAATCATTGAGAGTTTTTCAGACTTGTCCAAGATTGGGGTTCCGAACATAGTAATGTTCTGTATCATACCGTTATACGATTATTGAGTTTTTTTTTAATATTCTGAGACCTGATAAACCGAATTTATCGTTGAGATGAATGTGAACTATACAGAACATTGGCAGCTCAAACAATCACGGCTTCTGTTTGATCTGACGTTGTCAGTTGATCACTTTAAACATATGAAATAGTTAAACACGAAACATCAAGGGAATGGCATATTTGATGATGAAATGTACTCACAAGTGAAGTATTCTAGGTGAAGCTAAAACTGTTTTGTCCTCTGCTCAGTGCGAATATCATAACACTGGAAACAATGGCACCCCAGAGTACGTAGTCAAAGAAATACACCAATATGATATCTGCATATTAATGAATTTACTCGTAGTTTTTGGGAACTATTAAAATATTTCTGGTGAGTTTGGTATCACGTCATCACCTTATACAGGTGATTTTATGAATCATCATGGGGTTCTATAGCTAGAATTAATATATTTGCATTGTTAAGCTGCCCTTAAATAAAAATTGCAATCTGAAAGCAATGACAAATTTTATGCGGTCAGACAATGAGACCAAGTTTATTAATTTGGGAACTGAGGGCATGAAACTACTTTAGCTGATAGGCTCGACATCAATCAGCGAACAATCAGTTTCTATCGTGAACATAAACAAGACCAAGCTACTTTCTAATTTGACTGATATTCACGTTCTGTCTTTGTTGAGAATGTCCACTTCCAATATGAGGCAGAGTTCAACCAACTTGTTGAAAACTGTGACTGACCGCAAATGTCTCATTAACTTGAGTATTTTTTGAGGTAAACAACGTAATATATTCTTTAGACACTTCTTCGTTTCTGTATGTAAAATTTCAACATAAAATTATGTACAATTTATTCATTGCACGTTTGGTGAATTAATAAATAAAGCAGGTATAAATTAGTTATTCCATCGTGTCAAGGCCTAAATTTTATCATATTCGGCCCGCCTGACCTAGATGTTTGCGTTCTCTGGCTCTATGCGACGATGTTTTTAATGAATTTCAAATTTTGTCAAAAATCATTCATAAACTATAGTAAATAGCACTGTTTTTTATTAGTACAGAGAAATACGCGACAAAACCACATATTTAAATAATACTAACATTTTATTTACAATTTGACGCAGTTATGAACAATTTAGTCTTGGCCATATATTTTTCCTAGAACGTTTGTTTCCTGGTGGGGTTTAAAATACTACTTCCTTAGCTGTTATATTTGCATCATGGTAGTATGTACATACAATTGTTGTCTTATTAAAATTAACATATAGTTATTGTATTATCATATTTGTAGCCCCTGAAATGGCAGGAAAGCATTCGATAATCATATTGCTTGTAACTCAGCTTAATTAACCATTTTTATCGAATTTCAAGGCTGTGCACTTTGCTGAATTTTACTGTACATCGATAACTGATGATCGTTAAACGATTTTGAAGAATCGTTTTAAAATATTTTTTGTGTTCGAAATCGACTCGAATTAAATCTACAGTTAACATGGTGTAAAATCCTTTATGAATTCTATATAATTCGATATTTTTCAGTTACAATTCTAATGTTGATTTTTGATAGTCGTCAAGAGCATAGTCCGTTCTTAAACGATAATTATTGTTTTTTACGGCTAAAACCTCGACCTCTCCGGCAATAATGCACTTGGGGATGGTCTGGTGCAAATTTAATCATCATCATCCAAAATATTTTCTCATTTCGTCGCGAATATTCGGACTTTAATCATTTCAGATTAAGATATACCATTAGATGTTCGAAAGTCGATATTTACTAATGATATGCAGCTCCCAAAACGTCGATTGGCTAATCTCTGTGTATAAATCGGCCTTAATTTATTTTATAATAATCTCTTTTAATATTCATTTATGGGGCGCAAACATGAATTTTTTATAGGAAAATATAAACACAATTCTCACTTATCTCATGAATTAACTGAGATGAACTATTTACCATATCTTTTATCACCCAACCAATATTTTGGATCGATATAATACACACATATTTGAAATTAGAAAAAGTATCCCGCTCCCACTTCCTTCGAAATATCAAATTATAAGGCTGAACATTATCCTGATTGGTTTTCAAAAAACGACCTATTATTAATATATTAGTGTATGATTTATCGTTGAAGATCCTGTAATAAGATAAATAGATGTTTGACCTTATATATGGCAGAAGCTCTCAATTTTTGATTTAAATCGTAGATCTGATTAAACCATACTCGTTTATATATTATTAAAAATTTACCACTAAATATCACATCGAAAAAAGTTTTAAAGGGAATTCATGATGGATAATTTTAAGATGATGATCATGATAATTTTCTCATCTAAACGTTACACAAATGTAGTCATTTGCGAAAACAGGAACTGCATTATAATTCGAAATAAGTAATTGAAATGTTTGGTCAATAAGTAAGATGCATAAATACATATTTTTATCAATTGGGGTTTCCCGATCAAATCTGTCACATTTTTTATCTCCAATTTTATCAATATGTAGCACTCAAAAATAATAAATTGTTCGTCTTTTCGTTAATTTACTCTCAGAAGTAACACATTCTTTTATTTAAGGACATTTCGGTGAAAGTTGTCACAGTCAGAGTGCATGATTTCTATTAAGCCCCTTTCGATTAAATTAAACAGGTCGGTTTCTGATCTCGAGGATGCTGGTCACCTGGCATTCTTCAAGGCACAGGATCACCGATTTACTAAAGAACATTTTTGTGGATACTACATGGAGGCCTTCCAACTGTTCATTTCCAGTTGAATTCACGAACGTATTTTCATAATGGACAGCGTTAGGTTCCACAAAACGAATAGAGTCCACACGATGCTGCAAGATAAAGGTCGCAGGATAAATATACCTTAAACGCCTCAAGTGTTTCCTCGACCAGACTGAAAATCTGTTACAAAAAGTGAAGAAGATTGTGAAACTAGCGTCCTTATAATCAGAAACCGACCTATTTAACCATATGGCGCAAAAGAAATGGCACATTCCGAATGTGATATGTATAACCGAAATATGCTAAAATACAAAATTATGTGTAAGTTATGAAGCAATTTAATGAAAACGATGCATAATTTATTATTTTTATTGTGCTAAATATTGATAAAATTTCAGTTTAAAACAATGCACCAAGCTTGATTAGGAAACTTGATAAATGAAACAAACTTTTATAAATGTGCATCGTTCAGATAAATTTATGACGATATTATTTGCATGAATCTTGCTAAAGCGATCATTATATCATTGAACGGTTTAATATTTAAAATAAAAGTTCCAGTTTATTCATAAATTTTTTGTACCGAGTAAACAAATCTGGCGATTTTGGTATCTCTATATGACCATTATTATGTTTAAATCGTCTGTTAATTTATAAAATAATTTTTCATGAATTTTGAAACAGTTATTTTAGTAATTAAATCTATATGTAATGTTTTATATATCCAGTTATAAAAAATGCTACCTATTGCTTACGGTCATGGCTCAACTAGATGGTACTAAAATCATCTATCGATCGGGATAAAGTTTGTTATTCTGGAATATTAAGTAGGTTTAATCCATCATTAGGTGAAATTGTGAGCTTCTTTTTTGGGTTTACAATATCAGGCATATATATCTCGGCAAATGCCAAAATTTCAAAATTATATCAAACATTTGACTATACCGAACGCGATCAAATGAATAGCTGATCAGCCAATTCCAGTTATTTGTTTCTGTACTTCCAGCTTGGTCTTAATTCTAATATTAAAAGTTTGTTTTCTATTCACATAAATATAATATCGGAACATATGTTTCAAATAACGTATCGACGAAAAATTTGAACGCCTGTTCCAAATTATATATATTTAGTTGTAAAGATATCAATTAGTTCCAATCGCAGATTTGTGATCTCATACGCAAAATCAATTTCTAAAAGTTAGTAGTTGCCACTGATCAAAAGAATATAAAGCATGTCTTCAAAATGTATAATAGCAGGATGTTTTTCGATTTAAATTTCAAGAATTACGTATTGTGACTCTGTGAATAATTTATTTTTATTTTGCAGGCTCGTGTCAGAACAGAAAACGACTCAATGAAAATAAAAAATAAAATTTCATTCTAACATGCATCAAAAAATAATATTCTCGTTTTATTATCAATTGATATAAAAACAAATTAAGGATTTCTTGTGAGTCACATCACATTGGGTGTAAAATATAATTATTGTGAATAGTCTAAATTACAAGGTCTTTGGTCCAATAAGTGTTTGTCCAGTCTAAGTCAGTGTAGCTGTTTCTGGCAGCGACGCCATGTCGCAAATAGCGGAAGAAAAACAAAATTTAACTTTAAATTGTCGCAAAAAACAATCACGTCGAATTGGACTCGCCAAACGACAATTTTGACTGGACCAACGATAATTTTTAACCAAAACCCTGTATTGTATATTATGTATCGAATGAGAGATAAAAGATATTTTTTTTCATAGATATACGACATTAAATATCAAATATTTATAGTGCGTATCTGGATTTAGATTTTGTTATCTGGAAAGAAAAGCACTGATTTTTTTGAAGTTAAATAGGGCGAACGACGTATGAATATGTATTAAACACAGGCCTTGTGTTTGATGACATTGCATTGTCAAAAATCGAGCGAAACATTGTAAATAAATCCGCGCTTCTGCGTTTAGTTTAAATTGAATGTAAGAAATACCAACTATAAAAAGAATTGTAAAAATTAAAATGTAATTCGAGCATGGAATATCTCTAAATGGCCATGAGTAGATTATTTAAGAATGAATCTACTGAAGCTATATCTACAATAACCACTTTTTATCGAATAATATCATAATTTTACTCGTTTGACAATTTCAAAACGACATAGTTGTTATAAAGTTTAAGGTGTTTGATTTTTTGGTACTTTAAAAATATTTTAGAAAATTTGAAATCTATACTGGACAAGTCCTGTAGATTTAATCATTAATATATCTCAAAAACTGAATATTACAGACCAGTCACTTATACAAATCATTCACGTCTTGCTCAACTTTAATGCATACAAAATTAATTTGCAACAACCTCTTAATGACATAAACAAACAAATATATCACTGTTCCATTCAATATCTTCAAAAAGTGTCAAATGAGCGAATCAAGAAGAAGAAAGTTTGGTTATTAGTTCTGCGTATTTTTACATTTACCGTATCGACCAATATCGACGTAAAAATCACTAAATCTATGTATGTAAATATTGTTTTATTAAACATCTCACATCATTTACTGTCTCGGTTAGGCGATAAGTGTTTGATATGACACATATTCATTCATGAACTGTTAAGATAAAAAACGCCCATACATGTGCTAAGTCTGAGAAATATCCATGACAAAAAAAGAATTCCAACATGAACTATTTTTACAAAAGGTGCTGAAAAACTTCACCAATCGAAAACAGTTTGTTATTTAGGATAGAAATTTACACATTAAGTAGGTGCATCGGATCAGCAAAAAAATGATGAGCATGACTGATCGCAATTCACATGATTTTCAGACATGCTGTTACTTTTTTGGTTCTCTTTAAAAAATGACTTTTCAATGGAACCAATCAAGAGCGATAGATGTGAAAAATTGCATCTGTAAATGTTTTTTTCTAAGTTCAAAAATTACAAAGAAAATAATTGATAATTGTAACACAGATCTCGGAACATTTTCGTGTCTATATATTGTTTTAAAGCCTCTTTGTCTATAGATTTTCTGAATAAAATTCTAGATGTAGTACATTTTTGTCTGCTTCAAATCTTGAGGTGAACAAAGCTGAAAAATTTACAAATAAAATTGGTTTTCTGTAACTGTACTATGTGATTAAAAAGTCGATCTCAACTTGTAACTTCTTTATAAAAAAATAACAGTTAATATTTTAGTAAGAGACCATATACGTGTATCCCCCATTATTTCGAAAATATCTAAGTATTTTTTTTATCAAGAGTAATAAATTTACTGTAGAAACCGTAAACACGGTTCAAAAATTATTTCATTCTTTTCCTTTTTATGTCCATAAATATTTTCAAATGATCTAGAATATTCGAATAAAGCTTAAAAGAATTGAAACCAAATATAAATATTTGATTCGTAATCAAAATTTATCTACTATTTATATATCCTGCTTACATAATTATTAGAAATATGTTGCAATTGAACGTTTAACAATTAGATTACGACATGCCTCGTGGTTTATTTCCAAAAATCAGTCTTTATTTCTGCAAATTAAATTACTCTACTCACCCTGGGTATTTTAAGCGACAAAAGGCCACTTTGGTACGGCAGTCCAGAGGACAGAGGTGTTTTTGCGAATATTGAGTCAGTAATATTCACCAACATACAAAACTCGGCAAACAGGAAGGTGAAAAGCCCAAATGTAACCCTGTGGGAGACATTAGGATCTTGACAGCGTCGCAATCGAGATGGATATTAAATTTGTTCCGTACTGTACCAGCTTATGTTTGTACACCTATAAGACTGATAAAAATTACCAATTTCAGACTTAAAGTGTCAAAAACAACAATCCATTTGTCTTCAAACAAATTTTTAATTCCCTTTGAAAGTTACTAAACAAAACATGTCTTTTTATCTATTAATAACTAAATAAATAATGTTTTTATTAAAGTTTCCTAATCGATTTTTTTAGTTGGCTTATTATACTAATATTTTATTATGTGTCATTGATTTTATTCGTTGATTCGCGGTATATGAACGTTTGGGCTTACCTCGAACAACCAAAAAAACAATGTTTGAATGCAATCATAGTTCTTTTTTAATTTGTGTTTTAAAAAGATCTCATTAAATATTAGTTCATCATACTCTGCTTTTTGTTAATGCAATTTATTCAAAATCAATCGAACAACTCTCAGCGAAGCATTTGCAAAAATTACATAAAAAATCGTTTATTAATAAAAATTTCAGAATCTTTGATCAAGTTGACGATAGGCATAATTAGTGGAAATTGACTCACGCCTTACATAACCATAATAATTCTTGTCATTTATTTCATTTAAAATACAACTGTGTTTGTCTGTAGAATTAAAACGAATTAAATAACTGAAAAAAAACATTTAAATTCATGTCTGATCGATGATCACGAAATTCAATATTTATTTGAATTGTTATTTTCGTTGGAAACTATTCAAAATCTGAGGAATACACACATTGAAATATGTTTTATAATTTATCGATAACTTATGAGTGGTTGAAAAAAAACTGGAATAAGCATTCTAGTAATCAATTATGAAGATTAGAGAAGTGAATCAAAGAGTGGTGTATCTGATATAATTATCAATATAAGTATATGCAACTTTTAGTTCTCATATGACTGCTTTTCGTTCATTAATTTTCAAGATGATAAAACATAAATGAATTTAGAGTACCTAAATCTCGTTAAAATATCCAGACTCGTTTTTATATACTAAGAAAAATTGGGACCTTAATCAAATTTAGAGGTTCTGAAATAGTAATTCTGTTTATGCAATAACAATTTGAGAGTAATAAACATACAGTATATTTATAATCGTTGTTCAAAAATGTATTTTAATTGATAAACTGCATTTAATAATATGTAGATGTTTTATTTTTTGGGATTTAATTTTGAACGAAAATTTTATCGCCAACTTTTGAAATGTGAGATTACCAAATGAACCATTAAGTCAGTAAACTTTTATGTATTTCTGGTAATATTTAATTATCCAATAATGACACTTCATTATACGCCATTTCACATTCCCAATTTTTCATGGATTCATCCCGAATTTTGTGTTTTTTAAATGAACTAAATTTGAAAATATCAAATATTTATTGATAGAATAGCACTATATTGAACTTAATTTTAACGAAT
Organism: Thelohanellus kitauei; assembly: GCA_000827895.1. Classification (NCBI taxonomy): domain Eukaryota; kingdom Metazoa; phylum Cnidaria; class Myxozoa; order Bivalvulida; family Myxobolidae; genus Thelohanellus; species Thelohanellus kitauei. The sequence continues at coordinate 73,218 of JWZT01005382.1, forward strand.
AAGTATAAAATAAATCGGTTTGAAACTCGAGATATCAAAACACTAATAAAGGATCGAGTGGTGAAATCAAACATTTTCCTCTCATTTTAACTTTGTACAGGTTCTCTGCCCGAAGTGAGAACATATTATAAATTTAGATTGAATATTTTTAAACAACAATCTGCGACCATATTAGAATCATTTATCGAATCTTAAAAAACTAACTGTGATCATTGGAGTATTGAATCAACGTACAAACCACAAAAGCACTGTAGTGCAAACCTATAAAGAATTTGATTTTTTTAAAATGGAAAATACATAGGGAGTTGATAGTCCTTGTTCATTTAAATTAAATTCAATATTGAGCACTACACGAAATACATTTTTACAAATGTAAAATTTAGTTCATTCAAAATGCGGGAAATTCGGGATGAAAACATGGATAATTTTGAGTAAAACAATGGAAAAGTGTTCACGAAAATGAAAAGTTTGGAACGTGAAATGGTGTATTTAGAACACAAAAAATACACGTTACAAAATAGTCATACATATTTTGAAAACATTGTTGGATATGTGTCAATCCGAAAAGATATACGTTAATAAACATTTTTTTGAATCCCAGAATTATCATTTAATTTAGGATATTTTTAGGTCTCAACAACTAAATTCCGTTGATTTTTAAAAAGAAATGTTGAAACAAAATCATCACAAAAAAGATATTGAAATAAATAAAATACGCTATATTTGGTACATGGAAAAATATATGATTGAGATCAGTTAATATTGTGAAAAATAAACAAAAAACAACCACGGTCTGAATTTTTTAACATATAAAAATAATAGGTCATATATTAAAATGTTTAATTATAGTGGAAATCAGAAAAAGAAAGAATCCTTTTTTCTGAATGATATGTAGATGATTCAAAATTTAACTTTTCCATAAAAATCTAATACAATATTAAACATGATATTGTCGCCCACTTATGGAAAATTTCGTTAATGTGAATTGTATGGATTACATATGGTAATTTCTAAAGATTAGCTGAACAACCAACACATATATGAATAATGGCATAGTTATAATTGTAGCAGATGTATTTCGACTTTACGAAATTCTGACATGTAAATAATTTACTGACGAATTCTGTTAAAAAAAATCGAATTTATTAAAACTACTATAACATCAGATGTTCAAATAATCGGTTGTAGAAAACAAAACCGAAATATGAATTTGAGTTGTGAATTCTTCAAAAAATATTTAACAAATAAATGTTTATCTGAGAAATCGTTGATTATCAAATGGTTTGAATTAATAACAATTTAGACCTAATTAAAATATAGCCCTTATATTCAATCGTTAACTGTATTTGTTTGATATATCAATAACAAATTTTGTGAACTAATTATAGCCTATCGTTAAAAGGATCAGGTAGTTTCTTTTCAAAAGCCTTAGTTGTCTAAAGATTCATGAAATATTTTTCAATCCCCAGAAATTTTAGCAATAACTCGTGTGATATTAGATTTTAGATGAAAATGACACCACAAATGATTGTAAGGAATCTGATTATAAAATACGTACACTTAACGCCTATAAGTATCCATGACAATACAAAAAATATAAAAATATTATTACTACATTTATTGAATGATTTTCACACAAAAAATAATGTTTAAACTAACTTGCGATTGTGGGAAGAACAATAATTTTATACATAACTAAATAATTTTATACATAACTAAATAATTTTCATACTCAAAGAAACGAACATATTGTTTTAAGCAATCACCTATATCTTTGAAACTTTTGATAACATTATCGCATCTTTCCCACGTGGAGGAAGACCACCAGTAGAAACTTAAGACATGGTTAGCTGTCTTATGAAAGCTCTTATTAACCTTTATTTCGATTTCCGACCAGGCTATATCGTTTGGAGTGTTATAACGAATTCGTCGCAACGAATTCAAAACATTGATATGTCACAATCTAAGAATGCTCAACGGACCATTATGGTTTCCAACATTCCTGCTGGAAGTGGACAGTCGCTTTAATACCAGGTCGAGGTATAGCAAAATCTCGATGAAAACTAAATGATTTAATGGTTAGTTCACTTTCGCGAGTTGTCGGCTGTGCTATCATGGTAAGATTCACCAGTGTATCATTCCTAGATTAAGTATTAGAATCAGAATTACGGTACATAACTAAAACTTTGACTACCAAAGATACGGCATGCGATGCACTATTTACGGAAGCTTTCAGGCATCTAATCGCTATCACAATGAGCGTGAGCTTCGAAATATCAATCAAGATTCCATATGGCCTATTAGCGACTACGTTAAGATCCTTAACGATTTAGTCAAGAAATGGAAGCTTTCAGCTAGAGACACCATACCTGAACCTGTCGTTTGAAGAGAAGTCTTTTTAACATACCTTAACCCAACTACAATTTTTGAAAGGGGAAGACTCTGGTTAATGGATGAAAAAAACAATTTGATAAAATATTCAGACCCTCGATTATCCAATTTTCAAATGCTAGAACCAAGATAAAATCCAAAAATCACCTAAAGAGAACTAAACATCGGTAGATTTTCCGAAACCATTTCGAACAAGTGGTGGTCTTTTCTCATAACCCCTTTCAATGATAATTCAGAGTATCATCGTTTATTGGAATCGCTTAAAGGAACCCAAGTTACCAAATTATATCCTTCAAGCCACCACAGGGAACCAGCACACATTATTCGCGAACTTGCTTTAGAAGTCACCGAAAATAAGTTAGAAGGTACGCTTAACGGTAATCCTATAGATGTACTTATTCACGCTGGTGCTCGTCGAAACTATATAATTTTACCCTTTTCAAATACAATAAGTTAAATATTACGGAATCTTAGGATCACCGTTCAGTTAAAATCGCTGACGGAGAGCGTGCTCAAACCATTGGACTTACACGAGCAACGGAAATTAAACAGTTCATTCTTCATGATTTTATGGAGATTTCTGAATGATCCATGATGAACTTCAATATGTTTTAATTTTAAGCTCATTTCTAAGTGTGAATTGCGCCATGATAGATTATCGACCTAGGCGATTGAGAATGGAAGATCATATTATCATTCTTGACAAGTCTCAGAAAGATAGTTATATTAATAATCGATATTCTAAACTCAATGAAAATATGATGTTAGCGAAGTGCTCGACAACAAAATCTAGAATACTTCAAACGATTATTTAAGAGAAACATCCAAACAATTGACTTGACTCAATATCAGAAGTGTCTATGGTGATCTGTGTTCAGGAAAAATACTCATTTATATGCGTCAATACCCTACTGCTATTAAACTGCAGGAGTGAGTTAAAGGTGGGATCAAACGACTCCTTGCCTAAGGAAGCATAAGACAAGCAAATTACTTTGAGTACGCATTGCCAGGATATCCGATTATTAAGAAAATCTTCAGAAAATTGTTCTGTGAACATTAAACCCGTGAAAGTTTGAGGATATCTCTGCAGATATTTCGCGAACTATAACTACAAGCGGATTTAATGGATATCAAATGGTTAGAACACTTTTGCATCTTACGAATTTAACACAGATCATCACATGTGATGCACTTCTATATGATTTATGATGTTCAACAAACGTAATGCTCAATGGTACATACGTGAATGATGCAGCGAATATGGATTCTCCCAAGTCATTTTTATTGATAAAGGATGACGTATACCCTTTCAGAATTCAATAATGACATGAAAAAACATGCAACTCATAATATTTGCTCATCAGCCTACTGTCCAACAGGGAATGGAATGTTACAACGCCTAAACCAAGGAATAATGCTTGCATAAAGGCATTATTCACATCTGTCAACATCGACATCAGTTAAACTCTCGGAACCAATACATCGATGAAATTGATTGTATAATTATTTTATTCAGACCGTTTGTTCAAAAAAAAGAGCGGAATCTCAAGAAAGATTCAGATAGGGGTAGCGATGATATTGAGTTGCCAGTTGAAGATGAAAATATAACAAATTATATTCATCGTGAAATAAAAAACTAAAAACTGCTATCTTTATCAGGTTTGCGATAAAATTTTAAGTATATAAGGACCTAAGTTAAAACGGAATTGAATCAAAAGTATTTAAGATAAAAAGATTAGCTTTTACAGTTACAGATATGAAAATGGACGAAGATAAAATACTATCCAAATGAATTCATCGATTTTATTGTTTCATTAATTAATGTCATAAATAAAATTTTTATATTGTGTTAGAAGAAATATAAACATTACCAATATAACTGGATACAAAAGGAAAGGGTTTAAATAAAGGAAACATTCTTGAGTGAATATGACAATTAACTGTTTCATACAAATTAAATATATATGATTGATTATATGCTATTGTGGGTCTGTGGCATGAAAATAACTAGCTTAATCAAGTGATTTTCATATGTTTTTTTTATTGCGATAAATATTCCTTTACCAAAACAATATTATTAATATCTATCGTGGATTCTCCATTTGCGTTGACAATATTTATCTTTGAATTAATTCCGTTGTATATTCTTCTAGATTCATGAAGGGTATACAAGGTTATTCTGGTAATCTCTGAGGATCCAAAACTATACGTAGAAGAAAAGGATGGATACGTAATTTAGTAACAAACATGTTAATATGCTTCCTGACATATAGAATAAAGTATTTTCGACAAATAATTGGAACCGAAAAAAGGAGATTAATAGGTGAATTTTACACAGATCGATATTTCAATATTATAATTTAAGATACCATTTTTTGCATATTTAAATATATTTTTTTTAATTATAAATATATTTTTTGCAATTATAAATAGATTTTGAACTACAATATGAAATCTATAAAATGTATGAATAAAAGAGTAAAAAACATTTATTTTACTGGATTTTTAATGAAAATTTGATGTTGTGCACTCAAAATTTGATAGGGAATATGTCGAGCAATTACCAGAATGTTTCAGAGGACTTAGGCTAACTTGTGATAAAATTGGTGATGGAGAAAGGTAAATACGAAAGAGAAGTATCCAACACACTTAACATAAAGATTCCTAACGTATACCGGATTGTTAACGTTAGGGAAAAAGAAACGGCGGCTGCTGGCAAAAGAGGCCGACATAAGCCGTCAAGTTTAATAGAAGAAACAAAAAGAAGGCTAGATGAAACTATCAACGACTGTTGTATGTGGAATTCGTTGGTTGTCGTCATGTTCCATGATCCTTAGAATTATTGAACACAACAATTGGCGACGAGGACAAAAAATATGCTTGAGAAACTAGATGAATATGTGATGGGAGAAAGTTGGACCGATTACATGGAAAGGTTTCGGCTATTCACCAAGATCAACAAGATAGAGGTAGCCGACCAGGTGGGGTAGCTTCTGGCTGCTATAGGAGGCAAAACCTAAAGCATTTGAAGGTCAATGGCGAACAAGGAGACTGCATCTGAACTGGAAATAAACTCTATCGAAAAGATTTTAGGTGACCACTTCTCCCCAGCCAACATAGTCATATCTGAAAGTTCAATTTTTTAAGCCTCTCTCAAGCAGAAGGCGAAACATTAAAGGATTTTTCGTTACGCCTTCATAATG
>JWZT01005382.1:81972-93429 GCA_000827895.1 Thelohanellus kitauei
ATGCAAAACTTTATATTATAGGGTTTTTGGTTGAATTTCGTTTTTGTAATCTCATATTAGCGAATTTTCGGGTTAATTTCGTTTTTTTTGAAAATGGACAATATGATTCACACCGAAGATTTACAAATTCAGCCAAGTAATAAATTTGACATTATTTAGCTGTCGAATTCGTCAATTCAGTTATAAATTCAGAACCGCCAATAAAATTGATGATGGTAAAAGAAAACGAATAATAGCCGCTCACCAAACTGGAAGCTCGATATTAACTATATCTGCTTATCAAAATTTGCATCAACCGACAATATAGAATATTATCATCAAGTTTCGGAATGAGGAAAATGTCGAGAAAAACAGAGGGGTTGAAGAAACCCATATAAGATGACTCAAGACATTAAACAATACATCATAGATTTTCTTGATGAGGGTTTATGAATAACCCTCAGAATGATATCTATCAAAATATATGAAATATATTCTATTCAGTTTGGTAAACAACCATTTGTGATTGTTTAGATGCTATGGACTTTTCATTTAAGTGTGTGGCATCTATTCCATAAAAGAGGAACGACCCAAACACTATCCTCATTAGAACAACGTTTTCTGAAAAGTTTTTCTATCATAGAAGAACAATTTCCTTCTCCAAAATATATTTTTTTTGATGAGTTGGGTTTCGGCGTGAGTATGAGAGTCAAAAAATGACCAAAGCCTTAAAGGAACAACGCCAGTTTAGGTTAACAAAAATGTACGGTCAAAAAATATTAGCGTATGTTGCACGATGGCCAAAACTGACGTGGTTTATTTCGAAATTAACCATCGGCCATACATTTAAGAAAGTTTCATGGATTATGTTGGCAATCTGTTGAATAATCTGGAATGAACTACAATCAGTCGTCGTTGTTTAATCATGGATAATGTCGCTTTTAATAAATGTGACACTATTAAACAAGATATTCAGATCAGAGATCAAAGAGTTGAGTATTTGCCACCATATTCTTCGTTTTTGAATCCAATTGAAAACATGTTCAGCAAGTGTAAAGACGGTGAAAATATCGAATTGCACCAATGAAGAACAAATTTTGAGCTGTATGGATAACGGATTCAGAGAAATATCTGTAAGTGACTGCGATGGTTGGTACAGAAACATGAAGTCATTTATTCGACGATCTTTGAACAAAGAAATTCTTACATAAATCAATTTTGTTGAAACTTAGATGAGTTTTATTCTTTAATTTTCAACTTTTTTTCAAAAAAAACGAAATTCAACCGAAAACCCTGTACGCTGTTAAACGAAACTGAGTTTGATAATCAAAGTAAAAATTCAAAATATGGAATCGCTAGAAACTTTTCAGTGGTTTGTTATGTGGTAAACTTGCTGAAAAACCTGTAGCAGAAAACGTATGTTGGTTACCGAATAAAAATTGGTGTGATCTAGGTATTTAAATATACCATAATATCAGACCAGAGAAAGTCTGATCTCCAACTGAATTCTAATATATTAAAAGTAAAGCGAATCTGCGTGTAAAAATGCATATACGTATCATGATACTGGAAACAGTATCAGTGAGCAAATATTCCAAACAATTAGATAATTGCTGAAAAATCTTAAAATTCAAGCTTAAATGAGGTGATCCGATCAATAAATTGGTGATTGAGTTGTTCCTTTCATCGAATTAGAGTTAATTTGACCTAAAAGATGGTTACTGGATGTAAGATCGAAACAAAACCTTTCGACAACTAAGAAAATTTAACAAAAACATGGAAGCAAGTGTCTGAAAGAAGAAAGAAAACCAAGAAAAAATTGACAAGAATACAGAACATTGGTAATATCTGATCAAAAATGCCTTGTTTAATTCAAATTTAAAAAAATATATGAAAAAATCGCAAGGCTATATGATAAATTTTTACAGTTTTAAAACTGTCTGTATGTAACGAGATACAAACAAAATTGATTAAATCAAACTAAATCGAGTAAATACGATTATTGACGATGAGAATTGGAGAAAAGTCGGTGGCCCGTTATCGCCGCCTCTTGTCAATAACAACAAATATAATATATAAAAAAATACTTTCTTCTGTGTTGCTTAAGATTTTTGGTAACGAAACCAGAAGAATCTAAATAAATGCTTGATCGTCAGATCAATCCATTATATTCAGTTATCCACGTACGAGGATGATCCTGATTAGTTGGAAGAAACGATCCCGGATCATCCATCACATACGAGATATCTAAATCTCTTTTCGATTTCAACACCAACTGCATGTATAATCTACAATATAAATTTGGAAAACCATTTTAATTTGTCGCATGCGCAGCCGAATAACTGAAAATCGAGAAAATATTCAATTCGCGTTGATTATATAAAGATATGAGCATAAGGAAGGTTTCTGAGTATTTATAGATTTTTAAATAAATGTCGCCGGTAATCGTCGTCAAAGTTCGTGAAACGTAGAATGCCTTGTAATACTTCGACGAGCCGTAAACCATGTATGTACAGCAAGGATTGGGAGAAAGATTACCCAATAAAAGAAGATAAATTGGACGAGTATGCATTCTATTGCATTCCATGTGACATCAAGGTCTCATGTGCTTGCACGGGAGTTCATAGCGTTATAAAGCATTGCAAAACATCGAAACATTCCACAAATGTTACTCTACAAACATGTACACGATTTTAATGACAGCGCGAACGAAGAGAAAAAAGTTTGGCTCCCTGGAAACTTCCAAATCAGGTTTCACAGAATCCATCTCCGTAAACACACACAGAAAAAATAACTCCATTTCTTCTTATAGATTAATAAATCAAAGAAGACTATCCTCCATTCCCAGTACTCCGAACGGCAATGGCACTAAGAACCTTCGTAAACTATTTGAAACTTCGAATCTACAAAAATCTGAGGTACTTCCATTAATAAAAAGACAAAACTAGAGCGCAAAGGCCGTGATGCTAATCTCAAACTGATGGAGTTATTGAACAAATGCAAAATCAAATACGGGGTAGAGTTTGATGTGGAGTTTTCAAAGAATTTTGTTTTGACAAAGCGTCAGGATTTCAATCTTATCGTAAAAGGTATCAGGGATGGTAAGACCTTCAATAACTAGAACTGTTGATTCTTCAGTCGGTTTTGAAAAAGCTCAAGAAGTATACTCATCAAATGTGTGAGAGTTGTTAATTTAAAATTTTCTATTTTTGTCGCAAATCACCTAAAATCCGTTTGAACCACACGAACACGGCATTTTGATGTCTCTGATCTATTTTCCACCAATTAGCATCTCAGTGGTATCGAACAGCAACATCTACAATTACAAATTTGCATGTTTTCGGGGTTATAAATTCAAACTGTATTTACAATAGCGAATAGAATGCCAGGAATCTATGATCGAAATGCAGGAAATTGTTAAATTGAATTCAAATAAATGATTTTCAATGCACTGATGCCTGTACATATATATTGTTCTGCATCAACTGCGCATAATCAGAATTAATGATTTTTTGTATTCGTATTTCGTCGTTTTTTTATTTAAAATGGCTTTAATAAACATTTAATTAAAAAGGTTTACAGCCTATTTACATGAAACGCTAAATATTTATATACCATAAAAGAATCTAAAAATTGTTAACCATACGAGCGATAACGCTACGCATAATCTTTTGAATACAAAAATGTGATGCATCAGCCTATCATAATACGATTAAAGGAACAAATTATATATTTTCGTCGAGAATGATACCTGAAGAGGATACATAATTAATGCCATTGGTTATGCGCTAATCATAGAGGAACGAGAATGACAGTGTAGCTTCAAAAATCTCACACGTTTATATTTAACCACAAATCATGCATTCGAGTCATCAGATTAAAACATCATGGTTAAGCATAGTATTTTTTTGAAAATCGACGGTAATTTCGACTTTACAAATTATTCGCCGATACCCATTAAAAAAGTATGATCGAACCAAAAAACTTTGTTTTGTTATTAGATCTGAGAAGCTCATAATGAAAGTAAAATCAATTGTTAATTTAAGGAATCTCTGAATGTGTGTTCAACTAGCATTTTTTATCATTTATTAATGAAAGACGTTATATACAGGCCGATTGCTTATAATGATTTTTAGTTATAAGATCCTATGTATGACCTATCGTAAATCGATAATTAACGATAATCAATTTAAGAGTTTAATTCTGATATCAGCTAGAGGATTATAGGTGTTTAGGCTAACTTTTATTGTTATTCACGAAATCAATACCACGGTCAGTAATGGTGACATAAATTAGCAAATTATAATTTGAGCTCTGATAACACATCAAACGACCATTAGCCATTTTTCGTCGCTCGGTGTTATCTTAAATTATAATTTTTATATTTAAGAAATTCAACCCATGAACATGCTGATTTCTATATTATTCAATTCGCAAATATATCCATCAATGTCAGCTCTCAGGTATTATCGATTTTTTGATTTTTATGTACTGTAATAGGGAAAGATCCTACTCTGTAAAAACTCGAAACAATATCACCATCAACGAATATATGAGTCAGTATTCCTTAAAAATTAAAATCTCATTGATCGACATACGTATTAAATGTCATTTTAAATATCACATTTTTAAAAACGTTTATAGATAAATCAATGGAATGCTATTTATCAGTTTCTATTTTACATACTATCATGTTGAGTATCAAGCTCGTGCAAGACTTGTAATATCAAACCAAAACAATACATTCTAGACGTTTCCCTTCGCCTTTGATAAAAAAATATCGGGTCTAAAAGTGAATTTTAATATCAATGAAGTATCCTCAATTGGAACTGCGTGTGTTGTGATCAAATATCTGTGGAGGAGGATTCATCTTAATCTATACTTGGTTAAGCGATAGTTACAATAGTTTTATTTTACCTTGGTCTGGATGTGTACAAACCCACACCAGCGCATTACTGTACCAGCCTTGCGACGACCCCGTATACGGGGTTGTTAACGTGCGACAGGCCACACTTGGGGGAGGCATCCTTCTGCAAACAGCTAGGGTTGTGGAGGACTCACATTTTCTAAACATTCGCGCCTGTTCCTCTGCCCATTAGAGCTACGATATCAAAGTTGCATAAGTTCGCTGAGAAGCAAATATTTATAATATTTATGTGATTAATACATTTTTACAACGACAGATAAAATTCAAAAAAACATTACAGGGTATTGCAATTCTAGATTTCCATCCTTGCAACTCTATATTCTCATCATTACAATTCTATATTCCAATCTTTGAACTTCTATATCGACACTACCGGGGTTTGCGCCAATAACGGCATTCGTAACGACCAATAGCGGCATTTTCTTTATAAATTTGTGAACATAAAAAATAACTGTATTGACAAAAAATGTTTAAAGTTATCCAGCCATGTAAAATGTAAAAAATAATTACTATTACCTGGTTTTTCATCGAAAGAAGCGGGTTGTATCGATGATTAATGCGAAATGTAACAAGGAATTTAACAGAAAATCAAAAGAAGGAACAAAAAAGACTTAAATTAATCGATGTAGTTTTATTTTCAGATAGGTATAACTTTTCTCCAAGAATGTCTTGTTCGTTAAGGCACATATTCGAAAAAATGGTAACTGTTTTTATATTTTGATCGACAAAGTCCTTTTTTATATTCACAAATTTATTAAAAAATGCCGCTATTGGTCGTCACGAATGCCGTTATTGGTCGCAAAACCCGGTAGTGTCGATTTAGAAGTTCAATGGTTGCAATATAGAATTGTAAGGAGAGGAATATAGAATTGCAATACCCTATAAATTACCGTTCGTGATGAATAATTTTGTGATAAGAATCACTATAATGGTTGATATCTGTAGACGACAGTTAAAGGCATTAATTTTCGAAATTAGAACTATATTATAATACAATATAACGAAATAATTGATTAAATCAGCCACCTGATTTATAAGATATCACTATATCATTCACCTTATACATCGTTTTTTATGTTTATTTGCATATTTCATGTAATCAATTACTCCATAAGAGATTAATTTTGAGACATTTTATTTCGTTTTGAACATTTTGAAAAGTCATAATCAGCTGGGAAACCTCTTCAAAATTGGTTGAATATTATACTAACTTTTCTGAAACTATTAGTATTAAATCATAATCATTTGTTTGTTTTAAACCATCAGTTGTTAAAATAAAATTTGATAAGTTTTACAAACTGTTCTTGGTTGAATAAATTTGAGATTATAACGTTTTTACTAATCAGTAACAAAGGTTTGTACATATGGACTCAATTCTTGACAATATTAAACGTACATAAAATCACTTATAAATCCCTATATTATGAGTTTGCGAATTCGCGTTTTTTTCTCAATATGTAAATATCATTTTGACAAACGATAGTTCTTCTTCTTAAGAAAAAATTTTTTATATATGTATATATCAGCGAAAGTAATTTTTTAATTTTATAAACACAGTGGGCGATCTAGAAAATCATCGGCTGATCATGTATTGCAGGAAAGCATGATATTTACGTCTGCGGGCTTATTTTAACACGTATATCTATGTTTTTAAAATGCTTTTCTTTAATTGACAGAGATTTATGTGTGTAAATATGATTAGATTAATCCACTTCCTAAGAATATGATTTCTGGTTCGAACTGTTTGAAATCGCAACCGATAGATATCAAATGGCTACCACAAAATTGTTGTATTCAAAAACTCAAGTGTATTTAAAATATTATTCGCTCGCTTCAAAAGAATATCATCATTTTTCTTTAATAAAATTCCATAAATATTCGTCAGATAAACGTAGAAAGCAGAAGTTTATTTTATTGTTTTGTGATAATTTTATTTAAGGGGTCATACCTTATGAGTCAAAATGAGAAAGATTCACATTATATGAAACGTCATTAATTCACTAATCATTAAGCAACTATTCTCCTTTTTTTGTTAGTTTTTCTTTATAAATGACCATAATTTTTTATCATCACGTAATAAACAAGAAGAACTTAGTATATATAAACACTTAGAATTCCATGCTGCATCAATATCAAGGATTTTATTCATAAGATGTAGTGTATTGTATATATTAGCTAACACGTGCTCAAAACATTACTCACTATTCTATTTAGCTATCTTAATCAACATACTTAGAATATAATGGAAATGTCGTCATACTTAAATATTGCTTATAAACGATTTTAAGATATTTTTAACTTATTACATCACCGTGAAATGTTCTAATAATGATATGCACACCGATATTTGATTCCAAAAAATTAAGATATATGTGATGTTATTACTCCTATATATTGACCATTGTTTTTTCTTAATAAAATAATTTGATAAAAGTACATAAAGACCCACCTGTCTAATTTTCCACATTGAATATTTTGCAGCAACAAAACATTTTCCTTGAATTTTGACTATGATGTATTATTTCCCAATTTTATTCTCGCTTGCCATACTCGGTATAAAAGATTAAATCTGTACCAAACACTAGGCTTAGCATAGGGAAAGGTAGAAATCTATTGGTTATCTTAAATAAAAGTAATCGTGGTCTATCAAATAATTAATGTCAGTTGAAATGCCCTGTCAAAGAATAGCCAANCGATCGTCAAAATGATCAAATAATGTAAAACATTCCATTATGTCGCGCAGAATCTTTATGGAGATATAATTTGAATGTCTACATGCCATGGTATAAGAGTTGCAAATTTTTCAATCGATAGATTGTTAAAAGTAAAATGTTAGAACAAATATTTTGGGCATGCAGAAAACGAATAACAAGGTTAGATACTATGGATTTATGTAAATACTCTAAATCAAAACACATCTCAGTTAAATTTCACATGTAAAAGCTTGGAAATATATATTTATACCTCAGAATAATTAAGAACGCAGCAATTTCGCTATTTTACATAAATATTTTTAATTAAACAACTATTATGTAATTATTGATCAGATCATTGAACTAAATAAAGTAGTCGTTAATAAATGGGCTTCTTATATATATACAGATTTTCGGTCCAAATCAGCTTTTTTCCATCCAAATCGAAGTTTATCCAGTCAAATTTGGGCGAGGAACAACATTTAACTGCACAAATATCGTATTTAACTAAATAAAAACCAAATTATACTTGCAGCGACCCCAAAAAATAGCAGCACCATATTGGTTTGGAAATACGATAATTTGGGACGAAAATTCTCTAAATATGATATATTCGATGTGCATAAAGTGTAGATTTTTTGAAATTCATATCAATGAAAAACAATATTTGATAGGGTTTAACGATAAATAAATATAAAAAATCGATAACATTTGTTTACAAAAGAAATTATCACTAAATATTCAAAATAATTGGATCCAAATTTCCGGTGTAATTTGTAATGGATCAAAAAGGGAATATTAATCACCAATCATAATTTTTCGGAGTTTAAAATACATGGCGATATTATTTTCTTTACATACGGCTTTTGATCTATATTTAGGTCAATAATTTTATTATTGAGATATAGCATTTCCTCCTGATTAATAATTGATTCTGAGATTCTTGTTTTTTATATTTTAGCATTTGTGGTATGATGTTAAAGATCCCAATACGTTTTTAAACTTCACGAGAATAATTTTTACCCTTTTAAGAGGTTTGGTCTGTCAGCATTATAAATAGAGCAAACTTCTTCTAAGCGCTAGGATTTGTGTGGTTTATAAAAAATAAGATTTATTAGGATACTATCTGTTTTTTCAAGTGTTTTAAATTTCTTTGTATGTGATTTTGTTTTTATATGCTGATGCGAAACAGGAATTGACGAACGAGACCTTTTTTCAGAGGCATCCTAGAAAAATATTATTATTGTTGGGAAGTGATCATTATTATTAACACAAGTACAATCTGTAACACAATATGAATATACAAAAGATTGATACTTTTTAAAAATTGACACGTTAACTTCTTAGTATCTGATATTTAAATGTTTCGATGTGAGAATCAGATGATTCAATATTTACCGTTATACTAACAGTCAGATTTAAAATATATTTCGATAATTTTATTTAAACACAGCCCTGAAATACTAAATATGGTTGATCTCATTCCCCAAAATACAACATGAGTTGTGGAGTAGAATTAAAAAAGAGGTAATTAAGAGAAATGGCATTATATTCTACGTGCATGTACAAGATGAAAAGATGTCTTCCTTTTGACGAGGAAACCACTTTAAATAATTAAAAAATAGTTATTACAACATCAATCATAACTAAGAAATTTAAAAAAAAAAGAACTACACGATTGAAAATTAGCAAATTGCGATTCCTGCAGAAATGTCTCCGTTTTTAATACAAAAATTCATACAAAAGTATCGATGTGTAGTTGGCATCCATTTTTACATCATTACAAAAGTTTGAAAAATAATGAAAAATGATGGTAATTTAACGAAAAGCGTGCGCATTTGTTATTTTCTTGTAATTCGAATGCACTTCCCTCTATGTTTGTAGTATCAAGAAGCTAATAAAGATGCATTTATGTGAGCACACACAGAATATTAAATTATTATATCGTTAATAATCGCAAATGTTCGCTAACCAAAGAAATGCCTTACGATTCCTCGAAGAAGAAACCATACATCTACAGCAAGCTGTGGGAGAAAGAATATCCGGCAAAAGAAGTCAAATCTGACATATATTCATATTTCTGCGTGAAATGTGCCACCAAAATCTGCTGTAGATACGCTGGGGTCTTTAGCGTTATAAAACATTGCAAAACCTCAAAACATATCCGAAACGTTACTCAAAATACATGTAAAATATTTTGATCATAGTGGGAACAAAGAATAAAGACTCAGTTTTGGAAAGATCCACAGAATCTTCTTTAAGTAAGTATATGAATGTACAGTTAGAAACCTTGACCAAACATTTTCGGTTAATACATACGACATACATGGACATTTGAGTTCACAAAGTTCACCAAAATATTGTGACTCCGAAAGCCGTCAGAAGTATTTCCAAAAACCGGATTTTAAAAATATGGAGGTAAACAAATTAATAATGGGATAAAATTCGAGAACAACAAATATGAGGAACATTTAAATGGCAGAGACTTACATATAAAATCCAAAAATGCGCATGGGCTGAGTAGCAATACCGAGATGGAATTGTATGGTTATTTGGCGACTTATCGAAATATCAATCATGAAATCGACGGTATAAAGAAAGGTAAATTTTGAATAAAACTAGATTTGAAATTACTAAAAAACACTTTGAACGAAATTCATAATTATCTTAGATATATATTCTAATATATTATAAATTTCTAAGTTTTTTCTATCAATTTATACGAATTGTAAATAAGATATTAGGACACGGGTGAGCCGGACATTTGTATTTAGAATACCGGTCCATCATATGGAATAAGTGTTTTTTGATTGCTAGCAAACACAAATATAGGGATCTGGTAAAGGAATTTCGCCCTCTCCCTTAAGATTCTATTAAAATTAATCTTTTTTAAACCCTATAATTAAAATTAAACCTTAAACGACCATTCTGATTTTAAATTATATTGTCGATTTGATATAATTTTCTTAGAAAAGTGCATATTTGTCAGTGTTCAATATCTAATTACCGATATTTTGTTTAGTTGTTTTCTTTCTGGCCCAATATCAGAGTTTGGTCCTACTTTTATGCTCGAATGATTGTTTCTCCACAAAAATTTGGCAATAAAAACTATAAGGTTTTATTCTAAAATCGATTCATATTGTCCCTTCGCGTATCAATGATTTGCCCTAAAAGAAACATAGAAGAAGTAGTAAGGCGATTTTTTACAACGAAGATGCTGCCATTCAGTACCTCATTATAGAAAAGAGTAATCAATCCACCGCGATTCCGTATATTCTACATGTTGGAGTGTGGAGATTGGTTGGTTTCGAAGCAAGGCTTTGAGAATACGCTAAAAAACTGTCGAGATAATGGCAATGTTAAAAGGGACATTCTTCATTACATCTTAACAATAGATAACCGAAATAATCGAAGTAGCTAAAGGTTTTTTCGTTGGTTTCCTTCCAGAATTCCAATATCGACGGAAAAGAATCAATATCTTTTGAGTAGACTCATATTTACGTTTCGACAAGTTATACTATAATTAATTTTTAATATATCTTTCTTGAACTGTGAGAAAAAAAATCGTTCTGGTGATGTCTTAAAGAAATTTTTTTAGGTTGAAAACCTCAAATAAGTATACTTGGCATTTAAGAAACAAAATTGACGTCACGGTCGTTAAAGATTAGTACAATGTAATTGATAAATATTCAATAATCTTTAAAGCACAAAATCTTGAGGGGGTTATGGGGGCATTCTTAAGTTTAACAAAAATATGGATTCAAATTACAAATTATTTATTTTTCAAAATATGTCTCTGTATTTACGTATATTTTACAATAATCATACTATCATTTGTAAATCTAAGTACCTGCATGT
>JWZT01005382.1:122212-141592 GCA_000827895.1 Thelohanellus kitauei
AACCACCTTTGAACCAAATAGATATTGTGTTTTAACCATACTTTCATGGTTCAGATATGTTTAACGTAACAAAGAATATATATTCAGACAATTTCAACGATGTGGTCAGTCATATTAGTGAATAAAATTTTGTCTAATCTTTGAATAACAATAAAAGTTGAGTTGTAATGCATAGACAACTAGTTTTCATTTTATATATGTTCAAAAATCTATATTCTGCTCCAATTCCAAACAATTTGATGCAATTTCGTTTTGTCATAGTATTCGAAAATATAATCATGAAACGAATGCCGTGTACAGAAATTCAGGATCATGAAAATCAGTAGCTACAGATACTGATATATACCTAGTAAAGGGCGTACTTATAAATTTGGATGACAGGATTGCAGGTTATCCATACAACAAATATCCAATATGATGATTAATCAACGAATGTATATAATTTCGGTAAATTTAAACATATTTTGCATCAATTATTCTCTAATAATTGATGAAATTTTTAATGTCAGTTTAATCTAATATCTGTTGAATAATGTGTGTTATTAAGCACTATAACCATCTTATTCAATGCAAAACGATAAGATTTTTGACGGGTGAACTCTTTAATGAATCTATATATGCTGAGTTTATCAGAAATAGGAAAATGTTTCAAGTTAAAGTTCTCGAAACCCAAACCAAATAACAACCATCGTATATTTTCGCCATCTACAACATACTACGATACAATATTTCCAAATAATCAACGTGACTATTATTAATTCTGTGATACATACCAAAACTTTCAGTTAATTTGTCAACTTGTAATTTTTCTTAGATAGAAATTCAATAACTACTTATATCTCAAAAGAGTTGAAAATAGGATGATTGTAAGATAATCATCAAAAAACAACTCCTTAACGAAAAAGGTGCCACTTTTCTGCGAATGATGTGTTACAAAATGTAAAAATCCTTGAAGTGGTGGTTTTGTATTAAGTGTAATTTTTTTAATTCTTTTAATAGATACACAAAAGATCAATCAACTATTTAACGTACACAGCTTTTGATAGTGATACTTTTGAATATCATTGAAATGATTATTAAATGGTAAGCGATATAAGATACATTTACTTGTGAAGGGTGCTTCTATAAAAAAAATTAAAATACACATTTTTCCATCCAAAATGGCTGCCCATCCGATGATGGTATTCAAAAGTTGTCAGATTGAATTTATTATAAAAAGTAAATTTTAGAAATATCCTTTCTCTTAAGCAAAATCAAAACCATGTAAAGGACAAAACGTATTCAAATCTTGAAACTGAAGGAATATTTAAAACAGCCTTAAAAAGTAGAATCTATATAAGTATCAATTTACTTCAACGCACAATGTCGAAACCTTTGATTGTAATCATCTCAAAGAAGGCCTTTTTTGATAGAAAATGATGTATAATTTTTAAATATTAAACAATAAATGGATTTAAAAAAATGGCTACAAAATTAATGTTTAGTTCACATCCGGCGTAAATGCATTAAAGTTTTTCTAATCATACAAACAAATCTTGAGAAAATTGAAAAAATATATATAATAGAATAGTGTCACTCACTGGATCACTGGCTCACTCACTCGGGGACGATTTTTAATCCTAATCCTAGCCATGCGCTCTGGCCACAATCACATCCTCTAACTGTTATCATTTTGAGCATTGTAATTGTTGTTTTTCTCAATTTTTTTTGCATTTTGTTTAATAATCATCAAAAAGTGGTTCCATCACCTCTCAATGCTCATTTTGAGGGTATGTACGAATCAATGGTGATAGATATTTTATTTGAGTGCAGTCCAGGGGTCATTGATTTCATTTTTGAATGCTTTACAAACATGCGATTGATATAACAAGGTGGAGGGGGAGGAATATTCCTTACAGGTAGGTCTATTCATTCATTAATCTACAATGCAAGGTTTCATTCAATAAATCTAACTTTCTCGAAGTGACGGACGCCCGTGGCGTCCGTCAAAAGGTCTAGTAATATATATAAAAATAAGAGAATTAAGCATTTATAATAAATAATTATTCATTGCAACTTTTTATAAGTATACTGCGTAGTAGTTAAGAAAAATATAGAGTTCTTATTGCGAAATCCATGATGATAAATCAATTTATATCCTTATTTGATGGTAAATATGAAATCACATGCATAGAGGAATTGTGAACCGATAAATGTGGTCAGTGATCGTTTGTTCCAGTAATATTAAAATGGAATTTTATGAATAAAAGCGAGATAGTAATGTATTAGCATTCGAGAAGGTCTTAGATATGAATTATTTATGTAAAATTAGATATACAGTGTTTTCATCCTCAACAGAGCATATCTTATCCTAAACGGCACACATCTCATGGTAATTTCACATTATAAACACACAAATACTTTTTATAAAACTGCACAAAATATTAATTCATCAAATTTTAAAATAATATTTATATCTCTAATTTAGGGTTTAGCATATGCGTTCGATTTAGGATGAGATCGGTACGATTAAGGATGAAAACCCTGTATATACGAAATAATAGAGTATCAATAACAAAATGTAAGTAAACAGATATACGGGTAAATCGCAGTCAATACATAAAAAATCATGTTATACGGATCTGTTTAAATTTAAAAACACATATTATTTGAATTCAGGATAAATATATAATTAATAATTATCAAAAACTAATAAGAAGAAGAAAAGGTTTTTAGTATTTATTGTAAAATATTAATTTGTTAGATTTCTAAAACGAGACTAAAATTTGATTAATTTAAAGCAAGGGTAGGGGTCATGAACGATATAACCTTAAAATAATTAAGAATCAAAAAAAAATAAACTATAAAGATAATATTTTGTTTCAAAATGTCTAGACGATATAATAACCTAGATTATTAGAACCTATATTCAAATTTAAAAATAATAAATAGAAAAGCTTGGCGAAAAAGGAATTCTAGCAAAAAATAGCTTCGTATGTATAAATGAATATAATAAATGAAGCTAAAACATTTTGTGTATCTTCTTGTATTAAAAACATAAAAATATGAAATACTCTGTAGCCAAGCTGTGTAGTATATGCGCCACAGATTATTCGTGCTTTGTTAAATTTATGTTTTTAATGGTCATCTATAATTTTGACCATTTCAAGTAATCTATAAGAGGATGCAACATGGAAAAGTAAATTAAACCTAAATAAAAAGAAAGAGGAAAATATAAATGATATCGCGCATGTGTTAAACAATATTGATGAAGTTCGTCTATTTACATATTACTTTACAACGGAACACGTATGTGATTAGAAAGTATCGAGCCTTAAAATAAAAGTCAAAACTGTCATATATTGTTTAGGATTTAAAATGAATTAATACGCAGAGCTACAAAAAATATCATAAAGTGGACTGCATTTAAAATTGACCCATTATTGTAATAAATGTTATGGGTGTAACGAGATTAGACAGGAGGCTTGCGTAGTTTCTTAGTCTGCTATGTCATGTCCGATAAGTTACAATTAGCATGGTCTGATAGAAACGTGTCGAAAATACCTTCATTCGAACAAGGGGATTTTGGTTATGGATGGAGAACTTCGACTAACCCTGTAAAATGAACGAGCTCAAAAACGAGGAGAGAAAGGATTTTTATATTCCTGGCCATGGGCTGGAGATCCATAGGAAAAGTAAAGCCTTGAACTGTGATGGCTTAGAATATTCGAAACTCGTGGATTGTATAAAACAGCGATTCGAAATTCATAAAGATGAAAACATGCTTTCTGTAAAGCTGGTTAATATTCGCAAAGGCCCTTCGAAAACTCATGTTGAATATGCTACCCAGATCAAGCAACATGCAGACTCTTCATCACAACAAAAAGTGAGCGAGGTGATACTTTTAGCGCTCTTTACAAATGGGCTGCAAAGCGAAGAGCTCAAAGAACTGTTTGATCGTGAAAAGCCTAAGTAGCTGTGGGATGCAGCAAAGTTATGCGCCAAGCGAGCCCTTAAACATCTAAAAACGCGCTATGAGGCGACCATAGGAGCTTACATAGTTATGAACCTGGAAAGGAAACTCGATGAGTTAGCTGACATGATCGGAAAGCTAAGCATGCGGTTCCCTGGACAACGGTGTTTAAATTGTGATAAATTTGGTCTCATGGCAAAAAACTGCAGAATACGTAGAAACATTAGAGTAGGAAACATCGGAAACTTGCTAACAAGAGTGACAGCTTTTACAAAAGCAAGATACAATCGGATATACATCGATTGCCTTAACCATACCGGGTCTTAGGTGTCACTTAATCGGTACGATTTATACCAACAATATTTTTATAAAAATACAATATAATCCACGGCTTTGCCCGTGTTGACAGCAAATGATAATGTTTTCAAAATTGTGAGAGCGATAGACGTTGAAGTCAATTTTCCGACTGAAAACTCTTATTGTCAAGGTTTTCTTGTAGACGAAAATTTATGTTCTGTGTGCCTTCTTGGTGCATACTTTCTGCGAAAATTTACTTGTGTCATAAATTTAAAGAATAATTTCATTGAGTCAGGAAACCAACAAATGACAACGAAATGGAACAATCCGGTTGTAAGAGTGGGGAGCATGAAAATTCACGAGAGTTCTCATCCCAATAATAAACAAACTTAGGATACGATGAATAGTTTGTTTTATGTTTATCATGATGTATTTTCGACGAATGAGTTTGATTTGGGTCGCTGCAGGAGCATAACACATTAAATATCGACAATCGAAGATAAACCATTTTAACAACAGAAACGTAGGTCTCCGGTTAGCTTCCAAGCGGCCGTTCGAGGCAAAACAATAAAAAATGCTTCATGCATGAATATTGGGAAAAGTAAATGCCCCTGGGCCTCACCTCTTATGGTAGTACCTAAAAAGAATGGAGATGTTAGTCAAAGTGTTGATTATCGAAAGCTGAATCAAATAACTATACCAAATTCGCATCTGTTGCAAAGAATCGATGCGATGCTGGAAAATCTTTTTAGGGCAAAAGTTTTCTGTTCTCTAGATTTGTATACTGGAAATTGGCATATAGAAGTCGATGAGGTCGACATAGAGAAGACTGCGTTTACCTCCCCTTATGGTTTCTTTGAATTATCAGTTATGATTTTTGGACTTATTAATGGACCTGCGACATTTCGGTAAGGCATGGAGGACATATTTGCCGAGTTGGTAAACAAAAATTTGCTTATCTATCTGGACAACATTTTTATATTTAGTTTCAATTATGAACAGCATTTGAGACATATTGAAGAAGTTTTTGCTGTTTAATGTCATCAAATTTCAGACTGAGAAAAGAAAAATGCCAGTATTTTAAGTCAGAAATAAAGTACCTTTGCACGTGTTAAACACCTATTGTATACAGGCTGATCCTGATGAAGTTTGAGTCGTTGTGGAATGGAAAACTCTCTCGAACAAAAAAAAAATTAGATATACTCATTGGGATCATTGGGTATTATAGACGTTTTATCCTAAATTAAAATGATAATGAAATGGTTACGCGACCTTACGCACCAAGGAAGTAAATATATTTGGCTAGAATGCTACGATAACGTCTTCAATGGAATTAACCAACAGCTGGCAAAAGCTCCCATATTCGAATTATCATGTAACGGTGATACTTATATCCTTGATTGCGACGCTAGCTAAAAAATGCTTTGGTGATGTTTTGAGTCAAAACGATCAATGAAGGAGCTGAAAGAGTTTTGCTGTTCGCAAGTCGAGTTCTATGGATGTAGGAAAACACTGTTCGACAACCAGAAAAGAATTAGCACGCCTTATTTGGAGTCTTAAAAAGTAATACCGTACCTCTTGGGTACCCATTTCATAATCAGATCCGATCATAAACCTCTTGGAGGGTTATTGTGGACAAAAGAAGCAGATGGCAAATTGGCGAGATGGTTAGACTTAATATCACAATTCGACTTTGAACTCGTATAGAGAAACGTAGTATATGATGGAAATGCTGATGGGATGTCTCGGTGCCTTGCTGTACTACAGAGAGATGACTTAAAAAACTTGACGTCTGTTGATGTTGGATTTGCTCAACGTGAGGCTGAGAACGAAATTGGATAATGAGCGTCTGTGAAAATGTAAAGGTTGTCCAAGATTGTGACCTAAACAGCGATCGGAATATTTAAATGAGAATAAAAGACTCTCTCTACATCGATGATAGTGTTTTGTGGACAAGTCGAAGAGGTCGAATTGTCGTTCTGAAAAAGTGGATAGCCGAAATAATGGAAATGGCTCACAACAATCTTGGACATTTTGGTCGAAGGGGTACCTTAGACATAATTTATCAAAGAATTTATTGGCCCCGAATGAGCAAAACCGTTCAAACATGGAATAAAAGCTGTCGTAAATGCGCAGAGTACAATTCACCCAGTATATCAATAAAGGCTCCCCTTTAACAAATTACTTCAAACAAATAGGCGAAAATGTGGTAATGGATATTGTAGGACTTTTACCGATAGTTGACGATTATCGACATATCATTACTATTGTTGATCACTGTTCAAAATGAATATCAGCGTTTCCTCTTAATGAAATTACAGCCGCTGCGGTGTGCGAAACGTTTTTTTATTAATTTGTATATTCCTTCGGAGTTCTAATTGCAATTTTTGCAGACCAAGGTTCTAATTTCGAGTCGAAGGTCGTTAAGTTAATGTACGAAAGTCTAGTCATCAAAAGGTTACGAACTTCAACTTATCTCCCTAAATACGATGGTATAACCGAGAGAGCGAATCGAACGATTGTGCAAATGCCCTCGAAAACCTTAGAGACTGATGCCGAGTAACCTAATAATGAGCTGGACTGTAGTTTGCATAAGAATACTACACTAAATCAATGTACTAGAGCTGCTTCATTTGAAAAAAATGTTCAAGAGGACCACGCATATACCATACGATATGATTTTTGGATGGAACCTGAAAAGAAACCATGATATCAACAAATTGCGCCTGGCCAAAGCCTTAACAAACGTCCATTTGGTTTCGGCTAAAGAAAAAGAATAACAAAGGAATAGTCACAACCGCAATTTTAACGATAATATATATAAGAGACGGGATCAGTTTACATAAGTTATCTTAAACTCGAAACATAAAACAAAGGAAAGAAGTTCGATCCCCGTTGGAAAGGGCCATTCCAAATCATTTCAATAAATGAGCCGAATGTAAAAGTTAAAACTGAGCATAGTGACACAAAAGGTTCATAACAATCGTTGTAAAATGCCATATGAAAGTTTAAACACCTGTTTAATCATGAGAATGCCATCAAAAGAAACAATACTGTGGTTGAACCAAGAAAAGAGATTAATCCAAATGAATGACGTATCAGAGTTTCTTATCCAAAAACGCGATATGGGAGAGAAATTCGGCCTCCGATTAACTTTGAACGACCCTTATGGTTTTTAGCGAGGAATAATATGTAACGAGATTATATAGGACGCTTGCGTAGTTTATAAATCTTATTTTTTATGTCCGATAAATTAAAATGGCAAATATTTATCATTAAATTCGATTATTTAAAATTTAAATCAAATTATAAATATCAGAACATCGATATAAATCATTTGAGTTAATTAACCTACTAGAATATATTTAAAAGGATACTACACAGCTTTCGATCAAGAACCTCTTGTGCGACTGTATTTTGCAAATCATCATCAATTTTTTTCACTATACAATGTCAAGTATATAAAAAGCGTTTCGACCCTTTGACTTGCTATCAAATTGTAAAGCAGAGATGTGAATATAGATAAATTTTCGCGGCGAGTAAATCATATCGTTTAAATTCAAGAATATTATATTTCAAGTACCCAACCCCCTGTTCATGAACGTCACATTGATGGTTCGGTCAAACATATGGAATACATTTCTTGACACATTCCAAGTAGAATATGATATGCAAATGGTTACATGCACAATGCGTTATTCTTTGGTTGTTGCCAATCATATATATATCAATCAGAATATCGTAACTCGTATATATAAATCAGGAAGTCAAAATCGACCTCAGCGTACACAGAGATTTCCCACTCTTGACCAAATATCATTTTATTTTCTCAAACGACATGTCAATATCACTTCAAAAAATCAGTGACATTTTTGCAGGAGCAGGTCTGTATACAAAGATCAATCGTGGGGATCAATATGTATATTTAATTCCTGAAAGTTAATCTTCAACCCTAGAACTAAACAATTATTAAGGCCCTTAGTCAAGGTAACCAATATTAATCCTGCGACTCGCAGGGTTTTTGTTACCATATGTTGGAAATTAGATAGTTTTTGCATCAAAAAATCGTCATAATATACCATATTTGAAGGCCGTACATCAGAGATCTTTACCCTAGGTGTCCTTGTGATATTTGAAATTTTTGAGAGATCCTACATACCATCCCCTTGTTAATAAATCTCTCTCTAGGTGGATGGAGAATCGACTGTACTAAATTGCATAATAAAATGGTATTAAATGGTAGAATTTTGTACAATAATAACGGACAAGTAACGATTATTTAACTTAGGATGTATCTATTTATCTCACAATATTTTATTCAGTTATTCATCACAAAGAAACGGCCATAATTGATATAATGAAAGAAACCTCAGTTTATCGAAAGGAAGGATCGATAGAAACAACAAATATCCATTTTTACCCATACCATCATTATCCTCTCCAAAACATGTCCCGTATCAATGAATTTGATTTATAGATAAAGATACAAAGGTTTTTAACGTGATTACTATGGTTCCTCTTACGCAATCAACAGTACAATGCTATTTGACTTCGACAGTACTTAGTTAGGTAAGTTAAGCATACATATCTAATTAGCTTCACTTACAATAACATAAATATAAGAATCTTCCCTTTGATACAAGAAAAATTGGGAGCCAGAAAAAATATGGTAATCTATACGAGAATTCCCAATAAATATATTCACGAATGTGAACAGAATTCAATTGTATAATATTATAATAAATTGTTTATCCGATTTCCTACAACTATTGTGATCTGTTTTTCGTTTATTTATAATGTGTCAAAGCACAATTAATCATCTAATATTTATACTTAAGAGTTTGAATAATCCATGCTATTTCTAAATGAGTGAAAGGAATCAGTTTAAATTAACCCACGTTTAGACAATTAGAATGCCACAGTTTGTCAAATCTAAACTTGATCAGAACATGAAACGTTTACAAATATCATTTTTCTCTGTCTCGTTTTTGATAAAAGCCTGTAGTAAAAAAGGATACACATTTTGGAACGAATTTTTCTGAACGAACTCACTTCTTGACGATACAATTCGATTTTCAGGAATGAAATTATATGAATAGAAACTTGTATAAGCGTACCTGGTATGATTTATGAAAATCCTAATAGATAGATCGTAATATAGTATGTATATCATACTGTAGGTGGTTTGCCTTTTCAAAATCATAATTATCTAAATGAAGAGTAAATAAGAAATTTAAGGATACGTTCTTAGAATTTCATTTTAAGCTAGTAAAGAGAAATTAACTAACCAGAAATCCAAATAAGTAGATTATATTGATAAAGTAGGATTCAATTAGACAAAACATCTTAGATTTTGAAATAAAATTGTGTATCATGAATGTCGTAAAGCGTAGAGAGGTTGAAACATTCTTATTTTGAGCAGGTTTAATGGTATGTTGCCAACCATCAATTAAGTTGTTATGTTAACACTATGAATATATCAAGATTTAGTTGTGAATATTATGATAAATCAAGATCATGACTATAAGGAAATAGTTTCAGAATATACCCTGGATTAATAATGGCATCAGCTGCTATAACCTAACATACCTAATATGTTAAGTTAAAATAAGATTTTTAAAATATTCATATCAAAAAATTTAATTGTCATAAATGAAATCAATCAAAATATATCGTTCAAAAACATAAATTATCAGAGAAATAAAAAAAGATATCTGATGTTCAAACCATTTAGGGTTTTACCAGTTTTTACATTCAAACGTGTCCACTGTGATTTTCAATCTTTTTCACCTATTTAGCACGAGCCATCTTTTTTGTGTAAATAGATCATATGATTTCTTTTTCTTCGTAATTGACCATTTTAATGATAATTATTTGAACATCAAGATTAAATTATTCGAATATTCAGGTTAAATTTTCAGTTTTCTGTCATTATTTTAAATAATGTGCTATTAAAAGATGACGCGCGCGCATTGGGTGGACATGTTTGAATGTAAAAACCGGTATGTAAAATTTAAGGTTGAGTAATTTATGTTGACGCTCACCAAAATATTAACTCTTGAATGATATCTAACTCAAAAAGCGACAAATGATAAAAAAACATTCGATAAAGATTTCGAGCACAAATGTATGTTTCAATTTTTAGATTATTTTGCTTTTTAAAATGAAAATCTTATATTACATTGATCGCAGGATGGTTAACAACATCTAGAATTAGAGTCCTAATTACAGACATCCATTTAAGATAAATCTTAGTCTCGTTGGAATCCTACTATTCCACAAAGTGATAATAGCTTTTAAAAAAATCGTAAATATTTTATCCTAAGGCTCAAGTACTAACACTGATGAGACATATGTGTATATAGTAGGCTCTTATTTTACACTATTTTCCGTCCAGAATGGCCGAATTCAGATGATGACATTGAAAGGTTCCGATATTGAATTTATTATGAAAAGTAAATTTTAGATAGATTCTTTGCTGTTAGGCAAGATCAACTCTCAATAATCGACATCATATATTCCACTCTTGAATTTGAATGAATATTCCTGAAACTCTGAAAGGTAGAATCTATATAAATATCAATTTACAGTAAAAGTGTACTTACAGCCACGTGTTCGGGAGAAATCGCATTTCGTCGTAAACGGAAACCTTTTCTTTTATGTTAAACGTCTCTAAATTAGTCTTATTTCATGATATATACTTTATAACATCTCGAACCTTCTTATGTGCAAACCTAGATATTTAAGAGTATGTAAACTGATTTATACAAATTGGTTTATAAATTCTAAATTAATGAAAGAACAAAAGATATCAATAAATTGTGGTACTATTATAAACTTTTGAATTTAATATTGTCTCCCAATTCAGAAAATCATTATGTATTCTCATTTAGGGTTTGAGGATAATATTTTTCCATATATTCTTTTATATATACAATCTGAAATTCTCAGAAATCGTTTTGAGCGATTCCTTGTCGTAGAGCGAAATTTTTGTTTTGTCCAACGCCACATATTTTCGACGTTCTGCTTGTGGATACTTTGGACTTAAGGATCCAAAAAATTATCAACTTTGGTTGACAGTTTTATGAATATATTTTTGGCACATGGTGACAATCTTTTTGTATGCCCTCAAACTATCGCTTATAATTGTGGTTTCTGATTGGATTTTATCTCTAATAATGAACAAAAGCGTTTCTGCCTTTCTGGTTAGAACTTAAGCAAGGAATATGTTTGATGGATCTCTCCATTTGACGCCTCCAAAAAACCACCCAGTACCCAATCTTCTACCAACCTTATATTTAGAACGATAAAATTGACTTTCGTCAATTTAATCAATTTTGCCTTTTCCCCCGATTATATTATCAAATTTTAATAGTTTTATGGCATAGATTTTTCTAAATTCGGATTATTTTATAACCTTAAACAACAAATATACTTGATTGTAGTTTTTGCGACGTTAGCTTCCTTTATTGCATCTCAAATGTGTAATTTCCAGAGAAACANAATCAGCACATTTAATATTGTTGAAGCTTCAAACACTTTCGAATAGAGCTAGGCAATCAATTCGATTGCTTCCGTAAAATTCCTGAATATTGGAGATGTTAAAATTGTGTAAATTTTTCATTTAACGACAAAATGCGATAATTTTCGAACTCGTGCACTTTATGTACACATTTACTTAAAAATGTATTCAATTGGCGCAGTCTTCGTCAGGATCGATATTTATATGTAAAGATTCTATGTTTTTTTAATTTTAAATAAAGAATTAGATTGGTGCATTCAGAGTCAGAGGCCCTAGAAATCATCATAAGGATCTCATTCAATTAGGTGGCCAGCATCTACTGACTGATGAAATTACATTATATTAAAACAAATATCAGAATAATTTTGAATTGGCAGCGGGGAGATTCAAAATGTTTGGACCATAATTACTGAAAAATAGCTCTTTTCCCATTTAATTATATCAAAAATTGATTCGGCTTAAATATTTTTATAAATATTAGCTATTTCTGTGACGTGGAAAGTTCATTCAATTGAATTAATTTGTTAAAATAAATATATTCTGATAAAGAAAAAAAAAGTTGAAATAGTCAGAAGTTCGATTTTGTTTTTTAGTCAGTTATTAACTATTATGTCACAGATAAATTACCACATATCAAACAAATGTAAATTGATTATTATTGTGTTTGTTTGAAACCCTTATTACATTGTAAATATATTTCTATATATTAATGCATTCATAACACCTGAAACCCTTTCATAAATACCGGCTAAATTAGACATAAGAGTTATGCGCAGGCGCCCAGATAAACGTCATAATGTTAATGTCGATTTGATATCTATAGAATATGAATAATATCTATAAAATATTTTTGTTGAATAAGTATATCAAATCTAGATGATAGTCCATGTTCGTAAAAGTTCGGTGTTCTAAAGAGTCTAACATACCATGGTTAGCAAAACTTGTCATCGATACATATTCAACAAGACATGGGAGAAACTATTCCCCATAACACAAGTTGAATCGGATAGACATGCCTTCTTCTGCGTTCCTTGTGTCCGAAAATATTCATGCGCGCATAATGGAATCCGAAACGTGAAAGCGCATTGCAAATCACTAAGACATAAACGAAAAGTTGCTGAACAAAAGAGTACTAGATTTTGATGATAGAGGGAACAGGATTCACAGAATCTGTAAGTCAAGCTGATACTGAACCTACTCTGGAACCACATCTCTCTGAATATACACCCAGAGACATTAACTCGAAGACCTCTCCACAACAAAGAGAAAAATCATTACCTGTTATTACTCAAAGTACTTCTAATGGTTTATATTCAGTAAAACAGCCTCTACTGGTTGAAACATCAAATAAACAGGATGAAGACGTACTTATATTTATGATAAAGTTAAAGAGGAATACGCCTATAGATGAACTGAATGTTGAGCGATTTTTTAAAAAACCTAATTACGCTGATCGCTCAGAGATGAGTTTGGGGATGGGGACGGATCGTAATTTTGTGATGAATACAAATATTAACATAGAACTCCAAGAAGGAAAAGAAGGTAAATTTGAGAAAAAATAGATCCTCTATAACGTAATACTACTTGAAAAGACATCCAAAAACATAGACAATATACATTAGTCTATGATTAATCTACAAGTTTACATATTTTCTTTGAATAACTAATAAAATAAAATTATTATGAAACTGACCGAATGAGCTTATTTTGTATTAGATCTACATAGGGATAAATAACTCTGTGATAGGTGTCGCATTCAAAAATTGACATAAATTTGGAAATTTAAAAATTTGAATATCTGTTGAGGCATGTTTTCTGGTTTTATATTACCCACCGTCGCATTTTTGTGCTTTCAGGTCCAAAGATAACTAGTGAATAACTTTACGAACACATTTAGCTTTCTCATACACTTCTATATTGACACTAAAATATGCGTGTAGCAATCTAAGAAACCTATTGTCTCAACCTGTAGTGCGCAAATGGTAATATAATAGATGTAAGACAAAAATTAAAAGTGTCAGATTTTTCAAATAATGAATAATGATCACTGAAAAAAATGCACTGAAAATAAACATGTGATTATTTTTTTGGAAGATGATGTCATGATTTAGGAACCTTACATTTTTAGGACAACAAGACTCGGATTGAATTATCAAATATATCATGCTATCTCAAAATCACAATCAATCATACAATCTAGCTTTCGGAATTCACAAAAGCAAGGTTAATCGCCTGTTATATATACACATTTTGTAATTGAATTTCGCTAATCGGAGATTCGATTTTACTAAATGTGCGCATTTCAAAACACTTGCAATTCAATTTCGTTTATTGTAAGCTTCCATTTCATCACAATCCAGTTGTTTCAAAATAGCTTAAATTCAGCTTGTCCAATAAAATTAAATTGATTAAGACTCAAACCTTTGTAATTTTTAGTAAAATTCAAATCGTTGAAGTCACTTTATAAATATACAAGAGCGCCTTAGTGCTCATTATTGGCAGTGTACCTGCATAACAAGGTTTGATCATGTTTATATTGCTCTAAATATCGATTGAGTTTGATGCTTGTGGTGTTGTGTTGATAATTTTCATCCATTTTAAAAAACCTTAACTCAATAGGATAGAGTTTGGATGAATACGGTGATGCTAATATAATTTCAAGTTCCATCAAATGGTGTCAAATCAATATAAAGTTTACATTTTGATATGTAAATCAAATAAAATTATACTGGAGAAGTTCAACCTGACCTATTTAGCCACATCCTGATTACAGCTAAATATGACATTCCATTAGTGAATTAGTTATGTTGATTTTATTTCATGCGCATATTATTACGAAGTCGAATTATAAAATGTGTAATATAAAACAAGTATTTATATGCATCTATGGTTATATTGAAACATATATGCTATATTTTTTCGTTTTGTCGTAGCAATTCACGACGACATTTGATTAATTGCACTTGAAAAATATTAATTTAGATGTGTAGAGGACAAAAAACTAAACTAAAAACTAATCTAGGATGTGTTTAAAATAACAAGACTAGCCAGGCTTCACTGCCAATAAGTTTTTAGACACTTCAGAGGCCTGGCGATTCGAGCAATGTTAGCGACGAGGTTGGCACCTGAATCAAGACGCGACCCTGATCAGTATCTAGCCTAGCTTGGCCTGTAGTTGTGCTAACGGTTGTGTCGTCGAGTGGAGCCCTTTTTCGGCTTTTGTGTATTCCTGGCTCTTGTATCAAATTGATCTACATGTAAGGTCATGCTGTATCCCTATTTCCTTTGGTGTTCCTCACGGTCTCGAGTCATGAGGCACATGTCTGCCTAGTTGTGTAGTTCACAAGCTGGCTTTGACAACCAGGGTAGTTCAGGTCGGTTTGCAATTTATCGTCCAGTATCCTCTGGTCATTGCACCTGGAGAGTATTCGGCCATGGGCAATGGTCTGTCTGTTATTTGGCGAATTGGTCCACTTCACCAGGTTGGCCTGTAAGGTACTGCTTGCGTTTCATCTGCTTTTTAAGTAGATGACTACCTCGTGCATTTCTTGCCGCAGATTGCGATAATAGGAAAGTTAGGCTTGACACAATTAGGCTATGTGGGGTAAGGCTGTATGGCAGATCTCGTTTTGCAAGCACAATATAGACAAATAAAACCAAGAAATACAGGCATCTAAGGTTACTCTGCTCGAAAACGGCAAACCTGAGCTTCAGTTGTGCGTTCACAATTTACAGCGGTGGAGTATGGAACGCGAAAATACAGAATCGCTTCAAAACCTCCACCCAGAATTCTGCGGGCGGAGAGATAAAAAAATGGTTTAAGGATCCCAGTCCGGTTTTGGTTTAGATGGTTCAACTGTTATGTGTAGGAAATAGGCCATAGTCAACTACCTCATCAACTACCAAGTGCCAGCGGCATAGATGTATTGACACTATTTAACAAAAATATGCCTTTTTTGATGAAATGACTGAAAGTTGTATTCATTCATTTTTTTTGATAGACATGTCTCTAAGGAAAAAATAATTTTAAGAGTGCAAGAAGAAAATTTTTTATCAGCATCCGCAAAACAGTCGGATTTCAAATATATTTTCGTAATCTTTTCAAGCAAATAGCCGAAAAATACTAATTTTAAGTAACATATATTCGTATGTTCAACACAAGTTAATTGTAAGAATAAAACTGAAAATGAGAACTCATGAGTATTATTTTCGAAATGCGCATGTACGCAATTAAATCATTCGTACGTATTCTAACCACTAAACTTTACAAAAAATCAAATAAGGAGTTTTAGAGAACCATGCATAGTTAAACAATTGAAAATGATGCATAAAGTGAAAATCCGACTTAGATGGGTTTTACGAAATAAGCCGACATGTGCCGTACATTCTGCACCAAACTTGGGTATGTATTGTGATGTGCCAACACTATCGTCAATTTTTTTTAAATATAATCTAAATACAATCATAATAAGCCCGCACGCGTGTGTCTTGTTATTGATTAAGATAATATTCACATGATTTTTACAAATTCGAGAAAATGTTAAACATCATGACGTGGTAGTATAGTTCAGAATCGTAAAAGATCGGTACATTAACGAAAAGGATATAACATTAAGAAACATCCTTGTCGTGCCTGCAAACTCAAAACTGATTGGGAATTCGTTTTCTCGACAGAAGAACTTTAATCACATTCGAGGTCATTCTACTGCGTGTTGTGTGGCCGCAAAATTTCCTGCAAACATAGCGAATTGTCGAACGTGAAACAGCATTCCAAGTTGCATAGACAAATCCAAAATTGGGCTATGCAAACATGTGAACGATTCTAATCAGCGGGAATAGATAAAATAAAGCGTGCCTTGGATCTAACTCCTGGATCCAATATCAGCAAAGCCAACTTCGAATGTAAATCAAGAGCCGTTATCTCGAATCCACGTGAACCGATACTGTTAAAATCTCCAATTCTACGAAATAGAGGTAATTAGAATCATCATCTGAAAATGTTAGAGAGTATCAACCAAGACGATGATTGGAAAGTAAGGAACATTCTTCAAAAATACAAAAACGAGTGCATGTTGGACCATAATGCGGGCATATGCACGGATCTTGAATTGGCATTCGTGTAGAATTCTGACCAAATACTCAAGAATATAAAGGAAGATAATTTTTGCAATCATTAGAATCGCTATTATTTCGATCCATTTTACAAAATCTTCAAAATTATAAAAAATGAATGTTGTAGTCTTTCATTGATATCTATATTGTGATTTTGTCTTTTTTGTCTGTCTAACAACTTTGTGTGGTCTACCAACGGCGCAAATTTATAATTGTTAAATATGTCTTACAAACCAACATCATGTTTTACTAACTATAAATACTTACATCTTTTATAAATCGAAATTATGAAGGATATCAAGATTTACAGTGAATTAAGGACTCCCATACCCATATATCCCAATTTATGATTAATGGATATTTTTATGAGCGCATATTTAATGTAGTAAACTGCAAACTTTTGTCAAAAATATATACACAATCGTGTGTAAGCATGACAGTTTAAACCATCCCCGTAAAATACTACATGCAATATTTTAAAAACATATTGTGTATTCGATGTTCAAGATTTGATTAAGGCACAAATCAATACGTAAATATTATATCAATTGTACGAAAGTGACGGTAAAATCCCACACGTCAAATCCTGAAGGGTTCAAAGAGAACCAGCATATAATAACATTTATATAGGTTTAAAATTGTTCCACCAACAGCAAATCATACAATAGAATAATCATGGTCACAAAACTGATAGGCTAAAATATTTCGTTAAAACACTATCTGTAGATTCTACCAAGGCAATTATTAATCATCAGAAACAAAATCTGTTATTCGATCACATAATACAACTTTCAAATCTGACATTCAATATTGGAAATATCGTAAAAATAGGGTAGATGTACGAATTTAATAATCTGTCATCGGCATATAAATACGCTCTGAATGTTTAATTTAATATCTTAAGGATCTAGTTGTAGACAGAGTGATATATAACAAATATGTAAGTTACAAAATTTTCGTATTAAATTATTGATTCATCAATGCGTAAAGATTATAAGTTGAAAAGCTATTTTGAATAGTTAGGTTGCGCATTATCATTTTTTAGAGAATTCATTAGCCTGCTTGGATCATGAAAAACTGTTTATGAATCAGTTGATTTTCATTTGAATTTTCTTTGTAAATTGAGGTTCATCATTCACCGTCGATTACACTTCTAGTTTCGGTGGGACTGAATATATTCAAAAATAATTTATTTTATAAATCAAATCCAGAACAAGACCTTGAATAGTTATCTTAATTATCGGGTAGCTGAATGTCCAGATAGTCATAAGAGCTTACATAACCAAGCCACTTTGAACAATAAGAGTATTTTTTACTCATTGGCGTTGTCTCTAACTTATTAATAAATTCATTATAGCAATATACATATAAGAAATTTTTCTAAGAAATGGAAGCGATATCCAGAGACCCTATCAATATGTTTCGAAATCAAATTTTATATATCAAATTATCAAATCCCTGAAACGCCGAGTGATGTGTTTTTATACTCATTGTTATCAGATCAAGTATTTGCTCTAAAATGTCACGAGATATTTTTCATTGGCACCACGACATGATAATGTCATGCGCTATATTTCTGTGTACAAATATTCATCTTATTCACAGCTGTGAAAATCGTGGAAAATACAACTTGAGATTTTGTGAAATATTTTTAGACCAAACCTTACATCGAATGAATGTAAAAATACAAAGCTTTAATTGATGGTTTTATGATTATTAAATTTTTATAGTGTCAAATCAGGTCACAGTTTACATTATTAAATCTACGATTAATGATACTCTATTGCTATTAATATATGAGTAAATGAATACCTTTTTAATTTAGATGTGACATTCATTATATAGTTGAATATCGTTCAAAAATCACACGCTTTTGTTATAGTCAATCGTTATCAAATTAAGTACGTAACGAGTTTTTAATTAACAGACTATATTTGCCATTATCCTGTTTTAACCTGTTTATGTTATGAATCGTCGAAAAAATTTTCATAAACGTTGCCAAATAAAATATTAAACGCTATCATCACTTATATTCTGTCATTTGTGCATAAACATCAACAGTTATTTTTAAATAGCCGAGTTCTAGTTTCGACATCAGTTATAAATGAAATTCGTTGAAGTTTACAATGTTTGTATTACCAGTCAGCAAAGTATCCATCCCATTTTAGGTATACCTGGAACAAATAAATAGTAATTGATATTCTTTAATGATCTTGATGCATAATCTAAACCAGAACATTGCTTTTTTAATTTTTATATCCCTCATTGTGTATAATAATGGTTCATTTATATACTTAAAACAAAGAATGCCGATTTGTGATCCAATAACACAAATTTTAGATTTTTTGGCGTGCATTAGCTCTTTCTAACGCATTCTTATATTCAATAGAGAATGTATTTCCCATTATTAACTACTGAATTCAGATGTGGTTTTTAATGAGTTTCGTATCAAAAATATTGATTTTGTTTTTTTAGCAGATCTAATTTCGTTTTGTAC
>JWZT01005388.1:0-11424 GCA_000827895.1 Thelohanellus kitauei
ATAGAGCACAACGAAAGACATCTTTGAATTTAAAAACATTTTTTTATGTCTGGATTAGATAAAAAAATTTGATAGAGTAACTAGAATACAATAGATGTTTTGAGAATTTTCAAGAAGATATAATAAAATCTAATATAAAACAGGATTTTGTTTCTTCAAAAGTACAGATCCAAAAAAATATGTACATAATATTGAAATCATTTATCGTTGTTATTTATTAATGATGACAATAAAATATTCCTGTGATGTGTGAGAAATTTATTAGGTTGAATTGTAAATTGACTTCAGTTTAGTACAAATACAGCGTAAAGTAGATTTAAAATACATTATGATATTTTGTCTGCAAGCATAAAGAACGTATTCTTTCAGAATAAATATCATTTTATATTTTTGTAGGTTTAATCCCACTTTAGTCGTACAGCATACTAATTGTAAAAAACGAATAAATTTTTTTAAGGCCTTACTTTTATCATCATGATCTTCTAGGTTGATAAATTAGGCCACAAGCTGCAATCTTAATTGTCAGAACAAATTTTAATCATTCATGAAACTACCAATTTCGATCAGATACATTGTTTTCGGTTTAATTTTTTCATTTTGAAAATGTACTATTACATACGTCTGGGACTTTTTCAAATATATATACATGTAATACTTGTGATATTTTTTAGATATCTAAAACACAATTTCACTAATATCCCAGAACCGCCAAAATAATACAATAGAAATGAATAACGGTAGAAAAAAAAATTATAGAGGCCATCTAAACTGGAAACTCGATATTAACATTATCTCCTTATGAGAATTCGCGTAGAATAAAAAAATCTCGTATTATCAACAAACATCTGAAAGTAGGAAATGCCGAGAATCAAAAGACCTATCTGAGAAACCTATACAAGACGAATCCAGAAATATAGCAATATGTCAGACATTTCTTCTTGAAGGATTCCAATATTTTGTCTTAGGATGTCATCTTGATATGCGAAAAATATTTAATTCATTGAGGTAAAATAACTATTTTTGAATTCAATATTGATATATATTTTACCAGAAAGTATTTTGAATCTATTACGGAAATGAGGAAAGATCCAAACATTATTCTCACCTAAAAAAAAACATATTCTGATAAGTTTTTATTCATATATGAACATTTTATTTCTTATAATATAATATTTTTAGATGAGGTTGAATTCAATGTGAGCATGAGAATAATAAAAGGACAAATTTTATAGGAATGACGTCAATTACGGTAATAAAAAACTTGCTATAAAAAATATCTGTTCGGGTTACACGATGGCAAAAACTAGAGATGTATATTTAGAAATTATCCATCACCCATACAAAAAGATAGCTTCAAGAATTATATTTGCAAATATATTAATCATCTGAAAAGAACTTGATTAGATAGATGTATTTTTTATTATGGATAAAGTCGTGTTTAATGATTGTGGCATGTTTAAACAATGGATTCATATTATACGTCAAACAGTTGAGTACATTCCGCCATATTATCTATTTTAAATCAAATAAAGTATTTCTCGGCATGTGGATAAACTTCTTGAAAAGATAGAATTGCATTAATGAACAACAACTTTTGAGGTGAGTGGATAATTTTATTCGAGAATTACCTGTAAGAGCTTAAAAAGGTTGATAGAGAAGCATGAAATTAATCCATTAGTCAATCATTGAACAATAAAATTATTAATTCAAACATTTGTTCAACGATATATGAGATTTATTTTTTTCATATTTATGATTTTGAACAAAAACGCCTTAAATATATTTTATTTACAAAATGTTATCCCTTGGATATCAATTCTTAAAGTGGTTTTTCATTTCTATTTTAAGGTTTTTGTCGTTCAACACCAAAATAAATACTTGATCAATGTCTCGTGACATCAATCTAAATTCAATGTTACACAAATAAATTAATGTTATATATATTCAATCCATTTCCGATTTTTGTAAAGAAATCCTCTGTTATTAAAAATGGCATATACAAAATTACAAGCGTCAAAGATTTTTTATCTAAATTTATATCAATTGACAGTAAATTCGTTTTTACTTTGAGACGAATTTGACTGTATGTATCAATCAATTTGAAATGTGTCGTAATATTTCAAACATTTAAATTCAGGCTGATAATATAACTAATCCCCTTCCGCATCCAATTCGCAAATATATCGCCATGATATGCTATATATTTCAGAAATGAAACATTTATTTTCTAACAGGTCATTTGCGATGGTGTTTTTATCAAAGTGTCAACATAGAGAAAAATGTCTTACATGTCACCATTAGATATATACTCAGACTAAAGAAATAATAAACAATTTTCAATTCCCGGCATTCGTGAAACTCAATATAAAATTTCAGAGTTTGGCAGAGTTCATTTCATGAATGATCTTTAAGAAAATATAAAATAAACCTTAAATTATTTTTCTATGAATTCTATCTAATTATATTTAAATCCTATTTAATTACTTGTCAATTTGTGTACTTATTACAAAAATGTCAATATCGTTGGATGCAGATAACATTAAGCCATGAGCTATCAGGTGATGTATAAAAGCTCTAACCAACTGTCATCACTCCAATAATTAGACTCTGGTTCTTCTTTGCCTGGACTCTTTCGAATTTCATAAACCTCTATTTGGGTAGAGTATACTTGACGTTATTTGTGTACGCTTGCGTCAGGCGGGTTAAAAAAGTTAAATTTAAAATTTAATTTAAAACGCCCTCTTTTTATAATTTTCAGAAATTTTCAGATTAATAGTCTGCA
Source organism: Thelohanellus kitauei (assembly GCA_000827895.1). Taxonomy (NCBI): domain Eukaryota; kingdom Metazoa; phylum Cnidaria; class Myxozoa; order Bivalvulida; family Myxobolidae; genus Thelohanellus; species Thelohanellus kitauei. Next base: position 2,783 of record JWZT01005388.1, read on the forward strand.
GAACGGCTATAAAATGTTGATTCGCTTATTTTTTTTCTAATTCACCGGTTTACAAAAATTGTTTTACTGTATACCTACTTCAGGCTTTATATTATTAATTTGATGTGTTTTTCTATCATCAATATTCATTTCCAGGGTTTAGTTTGATCCAAAACTACACAAAATCTGTAATGTTTTTACTTAAAATAAGTCTGTATATGTGAAAACGTATATAATCTAATCTATTGAATTATACTCTGCTATTTGATAGAGGATGTTTTCGAACGCTTCTTCTGGCGTTTTGCCATACCGCTCCCTCCATATTTTTCCATCTTACGATTCTTTAAACACTGTATATCTATTTTTGACGGTAATAGACTTTCTCTTTTCGGCCCACCTCTTTTGAATGACTTTTTAACAGAGGCCTAGTATGCCTTCACATTATTTGTATGGGCCCCTTTTGTTGGGTCCTATTTAAATATAACATATACTCTGAAAAATAAACTGTGGTTAACAGTCTTATGAATGTATGGGGGGTCAACAGGTAAATTTGATAATCCTAAACTTAAATGAAAAGCTAAGCCATGTAGCAGGTGAAACGATCGGTATGTATTATAGATCCCGCAGAAACATGCCTAAAAATAGTTAGTTGTTTACATTATCTCATTATTATTTCGGTAAGCGTGGCTCCCGTGCGATTTGGAACGCAGACTACAATCCCAATCTAGGTTTCCGGATAGAATATTACTTTTGCTGCGACATCATACATTCCAACAACCCAGTGCTGAGGTCTGAGTAAATCACGGCCTAAATACTCTAATTAAAACCCTACCTCTGTTGTGCATCGCTCGAGAAAGGACAGATTCGTCTATCTGCACTATCATCAAGAGACCACCCAAAGCTAAATCTTGCATTGATAGTTTCCACGAACAAATCTAATATTTATTAAAAGTCAACCTCTTAAAAACTTTGTTTTTTGAGCCAAAGTTTTTGAAAGCGATAGAAACGCCCCGATTCCGATTTGATGATATGCCCACATACGAACCACCCATAGGAATTTTGTGAGGGCAATTTTTATATCCTTTAGGATTGTGCCTAACAATTAGTCAATCCAGTTACCAGATCATATGGATTTTTTGATATTACATCTGATGCAGACGAAATTAATCTAAATATTAACTTATATTTTATTAAATAACCTAAAAATCCATACCTTATCAGAAACATCTTTTCTTTGATGTTCGACCATTTTTCCTGAACATTGTTGGCAGAACATGTCTTCTGGCCGAATTCCATAATGCTGTATGAATCCGATCGCATTTACTGAGTTTTATGTTATTTCAGAAAATTCTTCAAAATTCATCATCACGCCGCGGATATCTCGCAAGCGTACAAAAATAACGTCAAGTATACTCTACCCCTTGCAAGGAACTTATAAACCAAGTTGTCAGTCTGACACCTGATGGTTCAAAGGTACCACCAATTTTAAACATTACATGAGAAAATGCGCTAAGCATCGTTCACTAAGCAATACACAATATTACTTTTATATAGGATTAACTATTTTGCAAAATGATTACAGGGTTTTCATTTACTTTCGAGCATGATCCATTTACTATCGAGCATCCCTAGCGTTCATCATTGCGCACCTGAAAACGACGGTGNATCATTAAAGTCAAACTAAGAAGAAAGTAAATGAAGTATCATCAAATTACAACATTCCTGTTTTTAAATATGACCTTATTAACATGAGAAAAATAAACGTATGAATATTATTATTTGAAACTTCTGGTATTTATATTTCAGTTATTAACCCGTTATATCTATATTATATGTCAAATATTTGTGATATTTTATTATTCTTGCAGATGAGTAAGGATATGAAGAGCAATATACTGTTTTTAGCGTGCACCTTCAAAGTAGAAATATTCATGTGGGTATAATAAGATATTTTGAAATCATATTATATAGATTGAATTACCTAATTCCTTTTTAAGTCAATTTTTTTTAAAAAATTAAATGGAAATTCGTAAACTTTGATATTTACATATAACTGCAATTTATCAATATGCTCTACGATCTGCATCAATTGTTATAACATCTCATAAGGAGATTGACCATCAAGTAAATAACCTTTGCATTTCAGATTTAAATATATAATATAAAGATGCAGAAAATATATTGTATGTTGTGATCTTTATTAGATTGTAGTTTTATAGATTGAAGCCATTTTATGAATCATTTTAAAAATTTTAGTTTTTATCGGTTCATTTTATACAAAACATTGGTCGTGTATATTCTATATGTATGATACCGATAAAAATACGCGTTTTTGTCAATTTGGGAATGTTCATATTTAAGGATTAACACGGTAGATTTCTCTTGACCTCGATTACCAAGTTTTATCTGTCTTAATATATATGTGAATATATAAAGCAAGATGATATGTCAAATTTTCTATTATTCAATGGACGCTGATGTGGCAACAAGTTCAATAAACTATGGTAAGGTTTTTTCTACTCCGAAATTTAAATTCTATGCGATAAGACATGGCTTAAATTTAGCCGATGGCTTTTGCTGTCGTTTGTAAAGAGTATTATGTAATTTAAATGATTTACAAGAACATCACCTTCGTGTTTAGTTAATTGTACATCTCTTTCTGTACATTCTGAATGATTGTTTCTTTTTTTACTCTATTAGTTTTTATTTTGTTTTTCTTAGCACATCCAGAATATATTTTGTTATTTATAGAGTGCTTTTTCAACATTCTGTCGTTTTTGATATCAGTATATGAGAGATATTTAGTTTAAATTCATACCTTTTTAACAACCATTAAGATCGTTTTGCTTAAAAATGTATATTTCAGATACGAAACGCGGCTTTGATGTGTGTAAACTGATGACATGCTTGCATTAGATCTGTGGGGTTTATCTTTTGTGTCGCGATCGATAGTATCTTATATTCCATTTCAGATTAGTTTACTTTATGTTATGAATATCTTATGTTCATATAAGCACGCAGTTACTATGAAATCGTGAATTTTGAAAATGACATTCAGTTTTTTCCAATCCATCAGCCAAATTGCGAAATATTTTATCTATTTTGTGATTTGTTAAAAATTTTGTGATCAAACCTATTATTCTATAATATAAAAGGAGATTTTATGAATAAATTTATATCCCTTCATTGTGTATATGTGTTTTAGCTTGTAATTAATCAATGATATTTCGATAACTTATCGATAAATTTAAATTCATTTCTATAAATACATGTAAAGAAAGGATATTGTTTTGTTTCAATACAATTCAGGTTATGGAGCTTTAACAATGTTGGTGTCTGGTTTAACATTATCATCGATTATATCACAAAATATGTCTGTCAAGTTTTCATCTAAATGTCATTTGAAACTTCGTAATAACGGTCTGAATATTAAGTACTGAATGTTTTCTCCGTAAAGTATTTCAGAGGATTTTTTGAATAAGTAAAAATTTAAAAGATAGACTCAATGTACGTAACAAATTATTTCGATAGCAAAAGGGTTTTCTATATTATTTTTCTATGAGTATAGTGAGGAAAGACGAGGATTGGGGTGGTATAACAATAGCATGATTTTTGTTCCTATACGCATTGTCATTCGCCTGTGGTGAATGATCATTAATTGTTGTCTTTTGAAAACATGAATTCACTAAAAGTCTGATTTTAGTATAAATTGGAGATGTTCAATCATATTGGATGAATGGTTAGCCACAAATCTAGTCAATTTACAATATAAAAGTCGCATAAGAATTCTCTTAATATTTTGTAATTTTTTAGCCATACGTCTACATTTTATCATTACATTAATATTTTCTTTTGGTATGTTCAATAGTTTTTGTAAAATTTTATTTGAAATAAAGATATTTTAGCTAACTGGATAATTATCTTTAATAACTTTGTAATTGATTGAAATAAATGGATTTACTCATTAATACTACATTCTATAAAAAGGGTTTCACGACCCGTAATTTTAAGCGAACAAATTATATCAAATTCAACACATATTAGTTATTTTGAGCCCTATTCATGAATCTCATTCACAACTAAAAGACTTAGATTTCAATAATAATGTAACATAGAAAATGTTTATAATAAAACACATGATATATTTATATCGGCGCATTGTGTAATATCTATAATCATTTTCGTCATTTAAATCAAATCTAATTAAATATCGAAAATATTTGAAATATTGAAAATTTCTATAAATTATAAATCTTGATCTGGATGGATGATTTATATATTTATTGTCTCTTTACAAGTGCTCAATACATCGGTGTATCTTTTGTATATGCATTCTGTTTATAAAAACATCATCGCCAAACTATGAAAATTTTTTGATGAAAATAAACATTGCAGGGATTATCATATAATTAGATGATCATGAACGATGTGAACAAATTCCCTTATGTGTTTGTCTAGATGCCTTCTATTTGCTGACCTTCATCTTAATTATCACCAATGTACATATTTTCACTTTTTTATACATGTATGTTTTAGCATATAAAAGAAAATTTCGATATTTTAAAAAGTAAGGTTTTTAAATAAAAATCAAAAACACAAGATTTATGTATTATCTTTTGAAATATTAGATTTAGAAATGAAAAACTCCTGTAACAATGGTAAGAATTTTAAGTTGCTTCTTTATAGGCAAACTTTATTTCGTTGATTGCGTACAGATATGCATAATAACACATTGAAATTGAAAATTAAATAAAGGATAATAAAGAAAACAGGTTAAAGAATAGATTAATTACGTATACGAATTACTTCCGAAGTTTGATATAGAATTGAAACCCTCGAATTCATGAATTTTGCAAACATTAAATTCACTGTATCTTTGATGTAGATCATATGGCAACGTCATTTCGACATTCTTTTTAACTTTTATCACTAGTATATAAATTTTTTAAAGAGAATGCCTATGGTATCAGGTAAATCAGGGACGATGTTATTGGTAATTTCGATAATTCATACGTGGCTGCAGTTGAAGCATCGTAATTCATGCGGCTGCGAATCGAGAGAGACATGCAACCTCCGAAAATAGTCAATTGGTAAATGTTGTCATCAGTCAAACATATAATTCAGTTAATACACTGCTTCGTGTTTTAAAATCACCAGACGGGTATCAAATAATGATATATTTTTCAGTACTAATTGGAGAAGAATATGTAAATAAATCTAATGACATGTACATATCCCTCGGTACAATAAACGTCACAATATCGAATATGTCTATATAAATTTTAAATCATATAATTCATTTAATATTTTCCTCTACTCTTCCAATATTTATCATTCAGTTCAATGAACCTAGACATAATAAAGGGCTAACAAATTTAAGGTATTTCTAGATATATGTATGATAGTGTTTTAAATACGTGTTCTTACTCGGATAAAACTGTCAAAATAAATATTTCATCATGTGAAATATATGAATAAGTTTGTTAATTTCTATAAATCGATAAAATCTCCAGCTAAAATATTGGTTGTGTGTTAGCAGATGGTACTGCAAGTATGCATGAATATCGGCCTGTATTTCAAATAACGGTACAGAATACATCTGCGAAAACCATTTAAAATCAATGTATGATGTATATACCAATAGTACCAACGCAAACACTTGACAGCAACTTACAAACGTACTAATTATTGAGATTTTTTATTTAAATCACATATTTTGAATAGTCGATTGTTTTCTTAAATTTATAACCATGTTTACACATCCCAAAATGTTCTGACATTTTTATATTGAACTGAAACGTTTATCAAAATGAAAAAAATTCCTGAAGGTATTTTTCATCATAGAAACGAACTAAAACTATATTTTAATTTACAAAATGACAGATTGGCCCACTATATAGCGATGAGTAAGATATATAGAAAAAATTCTTTGGTTTTTGATCTATCTTTGATATTTATTAACTAACATTTATGATTGCGAGTACGAGAACAACATCACGACTGTTTAGCAAAAAAAAACATCCTTTAATATCATAAGTTTTTCAAAGTCGAACTGATACCTTATATGTATTTGCAAGAAATGCATTTACAATCAAATGTGAAGATGTAACAGAGATATCACAGGAAGAGCTTAATAAACGCATTTATAGATGTGGCCAATAACAATTTCTCCTAAATGTTAGTTTCCGAATTTCCGATACTTTTTTTAGTCTGATTCGGTTATATCTGAGACAATTTTGAGGCTTCTTCGATTTCCAACTACATATTTAACAAAGAGGTGCTTTCCAAATTTTTGTTTGTCTTGTCTAAATATAGAATTACATATGACTCAGAAGATGGCGCTGCTTGTTTCATTGTCAAAACAATCAAACAATTCCAAATCTTTTGAAACTACAACAAGATCACCCTTCGCACTGATGTTTACTGAGTTGCATATAGTGTTTAAAAAATATTCTATTGATTAGGATTAAAATATTTCTATTGTTCGCTTACCATTTCAAATTTTACAGAAATATAAAATATGAATATTTTGATTGGGCTAAATTATAAATGTAACATACGCCATTTTTAAATATTATTTTTTATATCATAGTCAGAAATATATTTTTATCAAAAAAATTGCGTAATGTTTCAATATTAAACATAAAAATCCTTTTTGTATTTATTTTCTGAATTGTAATTTTTATACTATGATTTCGATATGGACTTAAAAAAAATTACAGTTAATGATGCCTGTCATAAAAATATTTGAAATGTGGCTAGTAGCCATTTGGAAAAGAGATTGTAGAAATAAAAGTGGTCGCGGCACAAAAAAGGCTGCAAAGCGCTGTGTTACATGATCAGAATCGGTTTCCATCTACGAAATTGTGATACATCTCGTTGTAATATTTAGTTTATTTTTATCAACAATGCCGAATATCACACACATTTTTTTTATAATTTATAGGACATTTTGGATGCAGAGTGCCAAATGTTACAGAGGGCATCGTTGTTCCTATATTTGGCCTGACCTATGGTTTTAGTCAATAAAATACATTAAATAATAAAAATTCATATATGAGGCACGTCTTTCGATAATCCTAAAAGTTCAAAATGTGATAAAAATTCTATGCTTATCCGTCTGAAAGATGCGATGTTTAGGGTCATCGCATGTTACTCTATATCTATGATATTAATATTACAATACAAAACCGATGTGCCTTGATATTATGTTCAAAATATTTGGATTGAGTAGATTTGGCAAAAATTGGATATCCAGTATAAAGTTACGATAGCGATTTCGCCCCAAAACCTATTACCCGATAGAAGCATCTTTTTACATAATCAATCGGGACAGTTATTTTTAAGGTCATTAACCATGGCGATAGGATGTTGGTTTAGTTTCAAATCTTTAAAACTTCTAAAAGTTGCTTCTCTGTTAATTTTGAAAATATTTTGAAAAAGAACATCTGTGTGATGATTTATTTGTATTCAATGTAAATGAAAAAAACGACATAACGTTCTTGTATTCAGTAGAACATTTTTAGTAGCAGAGTAAAATGTTAACTGTATGATAAATTATTAAACACAAATTTATCTAATATCTTATAGCAGACAATTTTTATTGGTAGTAGCATTAATATAAATATGATATGACTCGTCAAAATGATTAAATTGTTAGGGTTGTCAATATTACTGTTTATATGAAAGCGTTTTATGTAGTGAAAATAGTCTGGAGGGTTGAGTCGTCGTCTTTAATTGCATATTTCATAAATTAGATGTATAGCTATCTCGATTATCCGCCATATTATTAAGTAGTATTTGATCACCTTCAGTATCTCCGTGTTTTGTTTAGATTATTCATCTGATTTATTATACAGTTAAGGCTGTCTTTTTCAACCATGTGTATTTTTAAAATAAACAATTTTGTTCCACGAAATTTTGATTTGAATTGAAATTTTCGAATATTTCTTTATTGGCCATTTCATTACATTTTACATAAGCAACCTAAACGAGGAATTTCAAAAAAAATATTAGACTAAGCATTAAAGAAAAGGAAAAAATTATCCCGTATCTTTAATATGTTGTTTCTGGTAATGAAATCGTAGATTCCTCGCCGATGGATATGATTTTACAATATGTACTATATTTTATATTTAATTTACAACTCAAAACAAACAAAATTTAACATATTCATTTAAAAAAGCCCTATTTTAGTGTTTATTCATGGGTAAATAGAATGGAAATCTCTAATATTTTAATAAAAAATAATGATTGGGACCAAATTTAGCAACAATTTTTTTGTAACATATCTTTTTATACATTCTGTAATATCACGTTTACCTAAAATTGAAAATAAAAAAGTGTTTTATGTATGTTTTTTATTACATTTTTTGTGAAGACACCTACAATTTTTCAATCAAATAATTCATTGTGGGTATTTCTGTAATCTTTTAGGCTGATATAAATGGTGGCGTTGGTTATTGAATATATTTCTAACATCATACAGTATTTTATATAAATCATTTTCGATGCGACTCTCTGCCGATTGAGCAGGTTATTATAGAAGATGTCTATTTCATTTATAGTCATCGTATTATGGGGTCTAACTGATTGATGACTTTATCGAAACACGGTAAATACTTGTTACACATACTTAGATCGTATATTTAGAAGAGGTATAT
>JWZT01005389.1:5667-34522 GCA_000827895.1 Thelohanellus kitauei
GATTGTGAATAAAAAATCTGGAGGAATTAGACTCTGTATAGATTATAGATCTCTAAATAACCTTACAGTCACGGATGCTTACCCCATCCCTCGTATCGATGAAACGCTCGATCGCCTTCATGGTGTCCAATGGTTTAGTTGCTTCGACTTTGCCTGTGGATACTGGCAAATACCTATCGTAGAAAAAGACAAGGCCAAAACTGCATTTGCGACACCGCTCGGATTCTATGAGTTTAATGTTATGCCCTTCGGCCTGAAGAATGCTCCGGCGACGTTTCAAAGAGCCATGGAGTCAATATTTTCTGCGGTAAACTCGAACAATATACTTATATACTTGGACGACATTGTAATTTATAGTAATACTGAAGAGGAACACCTAAACGCACTAAATGACATTTTCAAAGTGATTCGCGGTTCAGGAATGAAAATAAAGCCCCAAAAATGCTCTATTTTTAAACCAGAAGTAAAATATTTGGGCTATCTCGTGGGTCGAGATGGAGTTAAAGTTGATCCAGAAAAGTCCAAAGTGGTACGTGCTTGGAAAAAACCTGCAAATGAAAAGGAACTTCTGAAGTTTTTAGGATTCTGCAACTATTATAGACATTTCATCAAGGATTATGCTGAACTAGAAAAGTCGCTCAGAAAGTTAATAGGAAAAAACACAGAATACGTTTGGACCTCTAAACAAGACAAATCGTTTAATATGTTAAAGGCGTCCCTCGTGTCAGCTCCTGTTTTAGGCTTACCCAATTTACACAAGAAATTTATTCTAGACGTTGATGCCAGTGATACTGCAATCGGCGCTGTTTTATCCCAGGGTGAAGGAAACGGGAAGGAAGTTGTTATACAGTATGGGAGCAAGATGTTCACCGAAGTAGAAAGTAGGTATTCTACCACTAGAAAAGAATTAATGGCTATTGTATGGTCATTTAAGAAATTTCGACCGTACCTTTTGGGATCCAAATTCCTTTTGAGGACCGACCATAAACCACTAAAATCAATCCAGACAAACGGAGACATTGGCGGACAGATGGCGAGGTGGCTTGATTTAATAGCTGAATACAGTTTTGATGTTGTCTATCGAAGAGGAATTGATCATATAAATGCTGATACCTTATCGAGATACTGCTGTTCAACATTTAGCAATGGTAGAAGCGAAACTCTGTCCCTCGAAAGCGCTTTGTGCTGTCCAGCCAAGTTACGTCAACTCCAATTGGAAGACAACGTGATTGCCGCATTCTTGAGATCTGACTTTAATAAAACACAAAATATCTATACAAGTGGAAACAACGAGCATGTTGATATACTATACCGGCAATCAAGGAACCTCGTTTTAAAAAATGGTATTCTATTTCGCCGGTATGATTCGAATAAAAGCCCTCATCTCCGTCTTGTTTTGCCACAAGTTCTCATTCCTCAAGTTTTAAACCTCAGCCACGATAAGCGAGGCCATATGGGTTATGAAAATACCTTGCATTCTATAATTAATAGATTTTACTGGCCTAAGATGAGAGTGGACGTCAAAAACTACGTTGATTCATGTCCCGCTTGTTGTTCAAGAAATGATCCCTCTCCTAAAGTGAAGGCTAAACTGGTACAGAATCAGCCTAAATTTGTATTAGAAAGAGTGGCTATGGATATTTTAGGCCCCCTAACTGTTTCAACTCGTGGAAACAAGTACGTTTTAGTCATATCCGACTACTATTCGAAATTTGTGGATGCGTTTCCTTTATCTTCAATTGACGCGAAAACTATCTCTAATGTATTTGTGAATGAATTTGCATTGAAGTACGGAATTCCAAATATTGTCCATACTGACCAAGGAACTAATTTTGATAGTGAAATTTTTAGGGGCGTATGTTCTTCTCTGGGTATTCAAAAAACAAGAACAAGCCCATATCATCCGCAATCCGATGGACTCGTCGAAAGATTCAATAGAACTCTAGTGAATATGATAAGTAAAAGTATAAACTCCTATGAAGAATGGGAAGACCATCTGTCAGCTGTTGTATTTGCATACAACACGACTAAACACAGCAGCACCCAAATATCCCCATTCGAACTGATGTTCAAAAGATTCCCAAAGCTCCCTATAGACGTTGCTATTCCAAACAACCAAATTAAAAACGCTGATTGGCCACATAAAAAGATTCAACACGTCTTGAAGGAAACCGATGCAAACCTAAGAAAATCGCAGGCGTCGCAGGAACTTCAATATAATAAAAAGTTAAAAGAACTCAAGGTGAATTGTGGAGACCAAGTTTATGTTCACTATCCGCACTTACCAGATCTATCAAGAAATAAACTTGCTCGGCTTTGGAGAGGGCCGTATGAAGTGACAAAAATTACATGGCCCATTCTACACATTAATATAGGTAAGAAAACTACGCAAATACATGTAAATCGATGTAAAATATATGATCCGAGGAAATCATACCCTAAAAATAATGGGATACAAAACCTTATATCAGAGAAAGAAAGAGAAAAACCTTCATCTGAGGAAGAAAGAGAAAATCCCGTGTGGTTGGAACTTCAAAGCAACTCTAAAAACTTTGAATATAACATCTTGCCTGATGGAACTCAACCCAGAAGATCCACCCGTATCCGAAGGCCAGTTGAAAAGTTTCCGGGATATGTTGAATACCTCGATAACACGGAAAGGGATGTAACAAGCAGGCCAGATTCTGACAGTGATTATAGCCCTTTATTAGACTAGGTGCGCGCAAGCGTCATATAGAGATTGACTAGTGTTACAATAACAAACTTGAAAACATTTTTTGAGAAGAATCAACAATTTCAAGTCCGTGGGAACATATAATTTAAATGCAATCTCATCGAGACACTAAATATAAAAATTCAATTATAACTAGGCCACACTGACGACTGCTTTATACATTAAAAATTTGTCACCAAGAATTTTCAATATTACGTTCTGGTTTCAATTGAATAATCACGCCTATCATTAAAAAAAATCACTCAACTTATCATGTATTGGGCAACAAAATTTACACAACAAATACTCCTCAAAATTACAAATATCTCTCAAAGAATCAACACAAAACAATTGAAATATATGTGAAGATGGTCGGGTCATCTTTCGGTATCTTGTCGACGAGAATATAATGGGCATGTTCTTTATAGCGGAAATCAAAAATTGTTACATAAATACTACAGAGGCTATCATTTTTTTAAAAAATTGGGTTTTTAGAACCCTGAAAAGAATAAATAAAAAACGCTTTCCTCATTATTTTTTTAGACAGTAAATCTGTAAAATCTGGGCACATTTCAAATTATACGCTAGCTTGATCCTTAAAATTAACCAATAACTTTAGAAGTTACAAAAAAATTAACCTCTGAACTAGATATCATTCTTGTAACTTCATTGACCCATGTGGTGATGCGCATACTAACACTATTATAGGTACTGAGAACACTTAGAAATCTAAAATTCCACCTTTAAATAGAATCGATTAATTATAAGAGAATAGATAAAAAGGGCAAAAGCTACTTAGATAATTGAATTTGAATTTCCATGGCGTTAAAATTTTATTATGAATTTTTGAGTATGTTGCTTGGTGGGATCATAGATGTAGTATCTGACCGAATAAATAAATATATATATATGATGGCTTTTGATGATTTTTACGCATATATGGGTTTAAATCTCGTTTATGACCTTTGCCGAGTTATCCAGAAAAAGTGGAGCCAAATATACCATCAATTCATCTTGGCAGATGATTGATGGTTGATTGTAGAATGTTGAAATCGCTTTTTCAGAAATATACATTAATTTTTTTTATAATTATTTTTAGCCTATATTTAATTCATTCGTTATATTTTTGATAAAAAATACACACAGTCCTGTATATGCTTGGGCTTATATTATCTACCATTTATGCTGGCGCCATATTGATTTTCCTTTTTAACAAGTCACTCGTTTCCAAATGTTATCATTTAGATTTATATCTGTTCGAGAACGAATATTGACTATATATTGAATCTGAAAACACATACAAATTGGTTGTTTTGAAATTTATTTTGAAAATTAAATATATCGAATGGATATATATCTTGTTATTCAAAAAATGAGATCACGAAAATTGTATAATCAAGTGAAATTGAACTTAAAAAAAGAAATCTGATAGATTTTACATCTAAAACATGCTGGATCGCTTTTCTAAGTCTATGATTCTTTACACTAAAACAGATCGCAAATGCGAGTTCAAGTTAATCTTCACATAATCGCAAATCAGATTAATCTATTATCCCGTTTTCGTTGAATTTTTAGCAGGTTCCATATGCAATGGTTTTTAATATGATTAAGTATACATGTTGATACGCATTTGAAAAAAATGTTAATAAAAAATAAAATCAGCGTAAAGTGGTGCGATGGCTTGAATAAAATAATAAGCTATCGAACTTACCTGACTCAAATAACATCCGAAAAATCGAATTCCAAATACTTAACATGGGATTTAAACATAGGTTTATTAAATTATCTGTAAATTTTTTTAATTTATTAGTTATCATTCCTAATTTCCGAAAAGTGAAATAATTGGCTACAGGTTCAGTTGAAATCATCCACTCTAACAGTGTATCATCGAATAATTCTTTCCGCTGTCTGTAAACTTGAATTTTATATTATCAAGCGTCTTTAGCTTCTAGATAATTAAGAATGTTCTCTCGATTTGTCACAAAAAAGGATTCAGAGCCTCTGAGCATATTAAAACCAATAATACATAATCTATTCTTTGACCATGCTGAATTCAAGCATTCCATCTAGGCGTTAAGAACATGAATTTAAACGGCAAAATTTGGAAAATATACATAATTTTTATCAAGATTGGACATTTTTCCCTTTAGTATCTTATTGATATCTCAATATGTGCAAATTCGTCCGTTAAATAAATATTAAAAACACAAATTTTGTCAAAAATCAAATAATATATACAAAATCCTCTCACTTTTATAATTTAACAGTAATAAACATATTCAAATGTTTGATGTATTTATTATCATGGAGATAGTTTGTTGTCAATAAGATATAAATTTTGCAGAAATAATTCATATATTATCGATGAAAAATGGCGATTTTTGTGAACGGATAAGAATATTAGGTCCATATATCTTCTGAAATTTAACAAAATGTCGAAGAATCGTTCTAAATTAAATGCGTATTCATCTTTCTATCACACTCATCTAACATTCAGTTTTATTCGGTACTTTGATGATATTTAGAGAAAAACGTGTGCCTTTATATATTCCATAGTATCATAATTATATCAATCTGAACTTTGGTCAAGAATTATCAGAAATAATGTGTAGAAATTGTGAAAATCATAACATTCATCACCTTTAGATTATTTTAAAATCATTTGCGCATTATTGACCATTTTTTTGATTTAGTTGTTTGTATTTGACGTATTTGAATCTAAGAATTTCCATTCAATTCTAAGTTTTGTAATTTTTATTTCCATCTTCTGATAAAAATCAAAAAACGAGCCCGCTTGATCAAGGCTTGGTTTCAATTTCAAAAGTTCACCGTGCCATCAAGAATTTCTTCGCATACTCATCTTTTCTGGAGCTTTTATATTCGAGTTTAAAAATTAACTTTGATGTTTCCATTTTTTCACACCTAAAATCTTATCCCAGAAAATAGCTAATTAATATTAATTTGGACCATATATAAATCACTAGCCATAGAGATTCGCATATACTTTAGCATAGATTTATTGGATTAGCGAAATTCAAAATTATAGCCTGGAAACCAGGATAATTATGTGCAGAAAACGAAGATGTTACCATGAATATGCTATATATTTATCCATATGATGAATCCATACAGCCAGTATTTATAAACTTAAAGAAAAAACATTTCTCTCAGAGAAATATGATTCTACTAAATTTAGAAAATGATCACGAATATTAAATACTAACCAAATATCATTGAATGATTTAAATAAGGTTTCATTAAAATTTCTGCAAGCTCGAGTTTGAGAAATTCAACAGAAACGGGATAATAACTCTCATATACCATCCGTGGTGGTGACAACCATAACAATTCACTACAGGTAAAAAAAATAATGTGAATTGTGAGACTATGAACACTGACGGATTTAGTCAATTATTGAGTCATTCTTACCATCATTTTCGAAGAGTCCAATATGAATTCCACCCTAAAAATCCTTCAGCTATCATGTTTTAAACTGATCTACGCAAAAAATAGTCTTGGTTCATGATTGGAATTTTTATCAAAGGACGCATATGTCGTGGACACAATATGTTTAAAGTTATCAAATCGATAACAAATAAAATTCAATTATTTCTCCATTTCGTCCACGTCTCTCTTTGTATCCTCCTGACCGTTCTGTAATGATAAACGACCGCGTCTCTTCTTTAGAGCATGTCGAGTGACAAAAATCGCCGCAGAAACCAGAAAAAGTAGAACGGAGCCCGAGATCGCAACAGATAGAATGGTCTAAGTCAACATCCTCATTTACCTTCTTGTTGTCCTTTTTAGACGACACCGACGCCTTTTCTATCTTCTGAATTTCTTGACTAGGAGTTGCTGCAAATTTTTGGACAAAGTAGTATATAAGATATTTATTCACGTACGTTCCTGAATTTAGTTAGCCAATCTCGATTTTTACAAAAGATATTTAAATATGCTCAGAGATTCGTAATTCAGCGATGATCTGACTAATTATTTCGTTGTTTCAAAATGAACATTAATTCTTGACCAATTTCGAAATTTTGGCAAACCCAAAATTGTAATTAGTAAACGTAATCCAAACCGAGGCTGTTATTTTGGTGATACCGCTGAATTCAAGTGAATATGTTCAGCCTCTTTCTAAAAACCCCTCTTTGACCGTCCATAAATTTAACATCTGTCAAAAAAGTATGCATAATCTTATGATGTTACCCATCCAAATCGTTGACTTACGAATTAGGAATTCCCAACTTGATCGGTAATCAGCTTAACAAAATTTGAATCAATACCCATATATTTTACTTACCCAAACCTAGAATTGATAACTCCGACTCATGTTTTAAGTTCATTTGTATTAAACTATAATACAAAACATATGGAGATCTGTACATCTTAATATTTGAAAATGTAACTAATACCCGCTTCCAGAGTAGTCTGGTTAAGGGTCACTGAAACAAATTCAAGCACCAAACAGTTCTCATTTACGATTATCACACAAATTTGCAAATATGTCAGCAGAAATATCATAATAAAAGAGTATTATTACATGGGAGTACGTATTACCACATTCCTAAATTGAGAGGTTTTTTCTTGTATGTATTTAAATTTACAAAAATGTGCCAATTAACCCACATCCACAAACTTATCATTTATTCTATTTTAACACAACTTAATTGAATGTTTAGAAATGGTATCTAATGAACCTTGGTTAAATTCAATTACATTTACGTTTACACTCTGCCATACGATTGTTAATTTAAAAAATAATGTTCCGAATATTCAACCGAGAATGCCGAATTATCTATCGTCAATAATCTAGTGATAAAATTATCCATTTCAGAGATTCAACCGAACATTAACCACTAGCCTTGTACAGGACGGAAACGGTTACGAATATCGAAATTCATTCCAAACATTAATTTATATAAACAATATAGTTTGTCGTTTATTGCGAATAATTTCGTGATCAAAATCGATACCGACATGTATATATAGGATATGAACAATAAATAGGGTCGTGTTATCTTAATATTATGTGTTTTCACACAATATTAAAGAGTTAGAGGAAATAGCGAGAATAAATGTTGAAGTGGGTTTGATGGAGGATTTAATTACATAATAAAGTTAAAAACTTCACAGACAGTAAATAACTGGATGAATCTAAGGAGAGATTCTCAATGTTTGTGAAGTGTATTGTTAACTTTACTAAAGTTCACCATCTATTTACAGCCATTGTTTTCGTAAGAGACAATTGTGGGATGATGACAGTTTGTATCGGGGTATAATTCAAATTACCGAGATTTATACATGGATATTTTACAAAACCCTATACTTGCTTGTGTCCACTGATGGATTGGTTGATTCTGAATTCTTATACGGCTTGCTAGAGTTAAAACTTTTTATCACTAGTTTAATGACAAAATTACAACCATCCAAAACAAAAAGTTTCCGTTTTTTTTCTAAATTATAAGGTTTTCCACGCTCGCGACATTGCATCTCCTTGGTGTAGTCATAAGAAACCAGTTATTTAGGTATCGGTAAAGCTGGTGACAGTTAAATGCGCACGTTTGATTAAAATGGCAGAATCTAGATTTTACAATATGTTACTAAATAATCTATAAACGACTTTTTGGTTGAGAATAATTTGATATTATCAGAAAGTTATGTCAATTCAAGAAAGTTCGCCTGCTCCAAATGCGTCATGTTCGCAAAGTTTTAATGGCTTAGGAAGGTAAACACTAAAAGGTATTTATCGACATCAAGGATTCTAACATAATCTCAAGAAGGATTTGACATTTTAGAGATGTTTTCTTTTCAGTGCAAGGATTGAAACACTTATTTATCTCAAAGAATATCCGGATTTATAACATACACAGATAGATTGGGAAGATCCAACTACAAATTGGCACTTGAAAAGATCCTCCAAATCATATTTCATTGGGCATCTTACAGTCAGAAAGTGGATTCTGTTGAATTACTCGATTGAAAAAAAACCATCAATCATTGACTGGTTTAATTTTTGCCGAGTAGTTTGCATAACTTCAAATATATTGGCCCATACACGAAAATTTGGAAACGGACAGAAAAGAGGTCCGAATGTAGAATTACCGGACGTTGTCATCCGAATTGATGAGTGTTTGATTCGGGGAAAGACGATTTACAACCGAGTTAGAATTCTAATCGGAGATCAAAATATATTAATATAGAAGACATCGCTGAATGGATGAGCATGAACGAAAACGGCGAAAATGAAATAGAACCTGCCCGTAGTTATGGAAGAAGAGTTACCGGTCCCTTGAAATTCGGGATGGCTGAATGCATTAGATCAAATTGAGGTAAATACACAACAGGCCAAGTGAGACTATTTAAAGTGGAAAAGATGGATGCGGCAACTCTCATTCCTTTAATATCTTCAAATGTTGAACCGGGAAGTATGATTTAAAGCGATGAGTGGGCAGGTTATAATCAGATTCAATCGCTAGAAGAAGGGTTCTCTCACAGAGTAGTAAACCATAGCGAGAATTTTGTTTCGAATACTGGGGCACATACAAAAATTATCGAGTGTGAATAGTCGAAACTTAAACTGAAGCTATTAAAAAACATGAGGGGCACATCTGAAGACCCCCTTCAATCCCACGTAGAAGATTATATGTGCAGAAGCCGCTTTGAAGGTGGGATATGGGAAGAATTCCTGAGAATAATCAAGGAAGCATCCGANTTGTCTTCTGGTATTGAAAATGATCTGCGATGAATTTCCGAAACTTCACGATTATCGGCGTAACCTTATCGCCATCGTTTTTCCCATTCATAATGTTCATTATTGATTCTGTCGATACGGGTATTTATTATCAATTAAAACTCAAGTGGAGCCATTTGAAAAAATAGTTAAAAATTTTTGAATGGGTTAATTCTTAAAAAAATGGTTAGAAGCTATATGTTGTTCGGAAACTAGCATCATTTTTTTTTCAGGGTGACACATCACTCATTGTAAGATCACTTATAAATCAGCTGATTGACTGAAGAGGGTTTTTCTGTGAATCACCGTAAAATATTTTACATGGCAAAAAACAGAATAAATGTAGATGTAATACGAGTTCTCGAACAGCGACGAACTAAACGCGCTCGCGCAAAGAAAAATATATTAGAAAAAGTGATTGCCGTGTCATAAAAATATAAGTTCTGGACGTTTCTTAAAATGAAACCGGTCAATGTTGGGTTATCTAAAAACTTGTTATTAAATCGGCTATTGGTTATGAATACGGAGCCAATGAGCCACTTGAGATTGCATATCTACAAGTTTTTTTGATTATTGTACAAAAGATTTTAAAAAATCGGCTTTTGTCATACCTGGAGGCGTTTCTATTTCTCTGATCAGATTATCTACGTGGGCCACAACCATTGTAGATATTTCATCGCCGCCCAAGATGCTCCTTAGGACTCGATTTATGAGACTTCCAAGAGCCCCTAGTTGCTTCTGTTGGTAGAGGTTGCTGTATGCTTTTACACTCTTGTCAAGCGAATTTTGAGACCAAAGAACGTTATTCTTGGCTGTCATCAACTCTGCCCGGGTAAGATTACGATGCACAGTTTCATTGAACGTATTCAATATGGATGAAAATTCTACTTGAATCGACATCATACTGACGGTTTCTGTCACTATTGGAGTCATGGCAGGTTGTATTCGCTTCAGATAACAGAAAGCCACAAAGAGATTCTCGTCTTTGTAGATCCTTTGAGCAGAAATGTTTTCAAGAATGACACCCATATCTTTGCTCAAGACATGGTTAATGTCACGATTTCCATCAAGCCTCTTCTCGATTTCCGAAATCAAGGCATCGTGACAAACGGGTATTCGTTCTTTGTTTCACAAAACATACTTCGAAGGTTAAAAAATGTGGCAAAGGCACGGTTCAATACGGTGCCAGCGATCTATATCAACTAATGGGTACATGTCTGCCATAGCCGGTTGCCTCATCAGCACACCTGGTTCGATCCGATAAAGAGGGATATGCTTTGCACATATCCTTTCCTTGCGAACGAAAACACTTTTCCATCTTAAGAACAATGACACCTATGACCTAAATGGTTACTTGTTATCGGAACTCCCCCTGGACTCTCGTCGGCTGTCTGACAAAGATGTATCAGGAACCCCACTGAAATAAAGGTCACTACTATTAATTTGTTCTAACCGACTTGCCCCATTGAAAACCTTTATTTTGACACTCCTAGCTACGTAATGGAATTAAGGGTTGGTTCGTTCAATTCTGATCTTCAGTGATGTCAGAGATTCGACCGAGTCAAGTCTGAAGGATGACAGTAGGGTACAATTATGACTTTCATTCAACTGAAAACGATCTAACTCGTTGCAGTAAATACTCCGAAATATAATACAAAACAAATAAACGAATTTGCTTAACTGGCTGCGAGTAATTGCTAGTTTTTAAGATATCTACATTAAAAAAATAACCTCGGCTAGCCTATAAATTCTTATAAAATACGTCACAGTTCACGTGCATACAGATTAAGTGTATATAAGCTCATGTTACCTTATTAATCATGGTCCAATATGTCATTTCAAGGGTCTAAAATTCAAGAACGTTCAAATCTATTGAAAACTAAACAGAATGAGGTTGATTTAATCAATAAAATCCGATGTTTGTTTACACTTATTAGGTTTCTACTATTTCGGATAAATATCTGATAACCGTTGAGAGTAATAAAACCATAGAGTTTTACGATGATTATTCCTGCTAAAAGCATGATCTAATACTACTAACACAGATTTGCGGCTGCGGTTTATGTCGTTTTATATGAGACCATTATGATTTTCTATTCGATTATTAGTCAATTTTGGGTAGGCAAATGTGATGATAATATTTACGAACAAAATGCAATCGTCAAAATTCGTAATCCATTGGATAGAATTACTAGTTGACTTCTCAAAACATCTAGGGTTAATGGTTAAAACCTCGAGCCCTTGATAATCTTCTAGAGCTCTCCATCATAACAGTATTTGATAATCTCTTACTTACCATTTACAGAAATGTTCCAATATCGAATGATATAACAATCATACAAGATTATATCATGCTTCAATGAATAGAATAAAAATGTTTCGGGTGGTTAAAACATATTTTAGAGTGTGGTATGATTTCTTAAAAGCACGTTCAAGATTCTAGTCATACGTTATAGCTACTTCTAGAGACATTCGTAGGCTTAAACATTCATTTTCCAGCCATTTTTGGCACGTATCACTTAACCACAGTAATAAACACTATTTTGATACTCACGACTCCTGATGAAGTCTGTTGTGTGGGTTTTATTATCGTCAACAATAAAAATTGTTTTCCAACTTATCCTTGGATCTCCAGGATCTAGGCCTGAATGTCAATGCTGATTTCGAAATTTGCTCCATATCGTTTCAATTTTTGATGTCGTACATAGGCCATCTATCATGTATGTGAATAGTTCGAGGACAAATGTACAGCTGTAGCTTTAATCAGGTTTGATTTAACAAACCACAAGCAAGTATTATTCTTGATAAAAAAAAGGCACTGGCCGGGCAGGGGGATCACTGAATTATCTCTGATTATAGATTCTACAATATTTTCTGCACATAATCACTTAAGATGTGTTTCTTCTATGGCCTCGGCTTCTTATGACCGTTTTTTGATATTTTTATCTCAATGACCTTTGATATTTTCGTGTTCGCCTGTAGGAGCCGGCCACAAACGCGTTTTTGAATTAGATAAAACAGCTACAAAAGAACTCGAATCCATTTGAATTGTAAGACTCGACTTCTAATTTGCATCTTGCAAGGAAGTCGTATGCTACATATCAGATTTGGTAATATCAAGAGTTTTTGTGGTAAACGCTTTTCGAATCATTTATCATCTGACCACTACTTTTTACAATGCACGTTAAACGCGTTCTAATTATTAAAAAATCGTATTTTAATGACTCCTCGAAGTTAAATTTTTTTTTCTGGTTACGATAATGTCGATACCGGGTGATGCAATCAGAACCGTGTCACTCCAAACCGTTAATATTTTATACGATATTATATTGAAGGATCAATTCTCAAGGATAAAAAAAATTTAAACAACTACTAGACATTGTTTCTCGCAAAATTCGACAACTAATTTTCAGATTTTCAGTGCATTTAGGAAACGCAGTTTAGGTTGTACTATCAATTATGCTGGTAAAATGGCAACAATGTTGTTAAAAATATCGAGATAGCCACTCACCGATAAAATTATGAAAAAGTGGGGAAATATCATTTGGCAATTGTTAATTTAGTGATAATCTGATGCGCAAACGATGTCCATCATTTCAAAATGGTGGATGTAATTTTGATTAGATGATATTGAACAAAATTGAATTGTTTGGTTTTTGATACAAATTCATTTGTAGTCGAAGAAAATCATACGAAGACTTAAAGTTTTGAGTGTCGAGATTTCAAATTTGCTAATGCGTGACTGGGTTTCAATCCATCTAACCGAAAGCTAAAATTAAATGACAATAAAACTAAAAGGTTAAAAATCGAGGGGCAGTATGTGGTTCGTATAACTACTATAGGGTTCCGATCTTGTAAAATATACATACCTCAAATAACCCATGCTTTTTACATATATTGATTGCTTAGGGTGGAAAAATATTGATTTGATTTTATGTAAAAGTTCTACAGATAATTTTTTGATTGGCATACAGGTCAGTTGATGATATACTCATTACAATCATTGGATATTATAAATCTAACCATATTTCAAGCGAATAATCACCGAAGCACCATCTTTATCCATTAAAATCAAACCCACTGCAAGACTTCACAATTGGTTCAAGGCAATTCATCGAAATACTGAAATAACATTTCTAATGTGGTTGTACAAATTTCGAGTGTTTTCAGACCGTAAAAAGGCTATAATAGATGTAGAATTTTGAGAGGCCACAATAAACATTGACTGAGAGGAGACTCGAATGAAGGCTCTAAATTACATCGAAATTATGCATACAAACAAAAAAATTAGAATGGGAAAAGTGGGCACTTGAGTTGTGTGGTGGTCTATATCTAAAAATCTGCGCAGCGCGCTTATGTTGTCAACGATCATCGAGATCCAAAAAATCATTGGGTAAAATATTTATGTTGTTTTATCATGTTTTTCTGTTCTGAGTTATGTATACTAGAATATTGGGTGTACTGCAAAAATTTCAGAATGCGATTCTGTTGATCTCAAAATTATTCATTACCTCCAATTCAAGTTTATTCAAGAAATATGGTGATTGATTGTGGACACGAGGAACGGAAAAATTAAAAAAATCATTGATAGACGTCATGAGTCGTCTGAAATTAAAGGCAAACGTTACCACAGTCTAGAGGTGGACTTTAAAGCCCGAATTTACACATAAAATGATAAATGTACAATCCAATATCCATACGACCAAATGATTCAGATGCCATGGATTGACCGATGAGGTGAACTGACTACTTAAATTAGCATTCCAAATATTCAACACAAATCTGAGATTCCACCGATCAAGGACCATTTAAACTCCATACGATGCGTTAATATTCGCGATCATTAAGATGAACTACATGGAGTCCTATCATTTTAACTTTCGGGCAGGATGAATTAATTATCACCAGTTCTTACCTATAAAGTCGGACATATGGAGATTCAAGTCGGACAAGTGGACGTTCAAAACACGACATCCACGGAGACTGCGCCAACAAAATGGCCAGGTTTTCATAATTCTCACAATTTTTCTTTATTTGAATCTGTAATTTAAAAAAAAGCGACATATTTTAAATTATTCGATCCTATCATAGCTTTCTCAAAATTTATAATTCAGACTAAAAACTAAGAATAATTTTGTTTCGAGATAAAAATATGAGAAATATAAGTTTGATAGATATAAATTAGTATAGGATCTAAATTATTACTCTCCTCCTAGATCCTCAAGGTTCAGACATGCTCTATGAAATGATTCAGCGTGCATGATGAAATTCTTTAAATGCTGTGGGATCACACTACCTGTTGCATCATTCATCCTGGAAATATGATCGGGGGTATCTGAT
The DNA here is from genome assembly GCA_000827895.1 of Thelohanellus kitauei. Classification (NCBI taxonomy): domain Eukaryota; kingdom Metazoa; phylum Cnidaria; class Myxozoa; order Bivalvulida; family Myxobolidae; genus Thelohanellus; species Thelohanellus kitauei. Next base: position 20,454 of record JWZT01005389.1, read on the forward strand.
GGCGGACTACTTTGGCGAACATTCGATTTTATTAAAGCAGATGCTCTTCGCACAGATTGACCATTAGCGAGTTGGGTGGAAGGTAGTGTATTGAAAAAGTTCAATTATCTGGGACTGTGACTGCGTGATGAATATTGACGTTATCACACACGAATATGAACTCTTCAGCCTGGCCGAGAACGTTCATGGTTGCAATCAAAAAAGCTTTTAACACTTCCGTATCGACTGATTCTTGAATCGTCTCTGAATTAACAATGTTGTGCCAATTCATGGCCAAGTACCATCGTTATGTTTGATGAACATGGGCGCAGTATAGGATTAGGAGTTTTGTGTCTTATTGACAACAAGTGGTTCCTAATAATATGAAGGTTTAAGGTGACTCATCAATAAATATGATATTTCTGAGTCTGAACGAAAGCGTTTTTGACAAGCACCATCAGACATAATGTTGACTTTCCCTTTTTGTCTTGGGTGTATTTTATTCATAAATTGGATGCACTAAATGTATGTATAAAGTCCAGATCTTTTAACCATTTACACGTGGTTTTTTTTAGTCACATCGACACCTAATTGCTGTTGGATTTCTCTTAAATTGGTAGTTAGGTCGTCATTCACCAGCTCTATATTACATTCATTAATTTGTTGAGTAATAATCTTATTTCGAGCCTTGCCGCTTGTAGATGCAGTTAACCCTCACGTATCTTCCATTTTTTTATTATCGACTTAGCAGTTGATTTGGAATATTCAACATATCGCTACCTTCCTCATTGATTCAAAGTCTTCATATACTAATTTAAAGTTGAGGCTTAACATTTGATCGCGACTTGATTTTGCCTGGGAACCATTATACAAAAAATGTAAATGATACGCTGTCTCAAGTTATCTCGTTTTTAAAAGTCATTTCAAACTTATACAGACATTCTGTTTAAGCATAAATTTTATTGATCTATGACTTTGTTGACAACAACTCGCGTTATATTTTTTAAAAATTTCAGTTTCAAATCAAGAAGAATCGGGATATAGTCTATTATAAAGGCCCCCTTGATACTTAAGACGATCTTATTAAAATTAATGGAATTAGTTTTTATTCTAAGTTTATAAGCTTTAAATGTCAAGCCATGCTTATTAGATATTTCAAATTCTTTTCTCAATAAAATCAAGTCCACTGTTTTAAACTGAGCCTAAAATCTTAAGCAAACAAGAAAGATTCTAGCCTAGATTTTTTGTTGTTATGATGGAACCCATTACAAATTTATTGAATATCTTTGCCACCGAAGAAAATAGCATCAATTATCTTGTGGAATGTAGCGTACTCACGTTGCCACAGATTTGTCTTAAATTTTGCTTTTCAAATATCAGCCTTTAGTCAAAGAGATGGAGATGTACCAGAAAACAATGCAGATTCCATCATCCACTATCCAGCAGTACATTTTGTCAAAAAATGTAAATTGCCATATAATGTCGTTCTGATGCTTTCATACTTCTGGCTCCCTGGTGCAAATAATAAGCAAATAGAAATGTACACGGGCCATTGCAAGTCCACGGTCACTCACCATAAAAGATTTCTTATATAGTTGGTCAGCGATAGTTTAGATTTCATTGACCTTCAAATAGGGAGTGAGAACGTAATAGTAGAAATTGATGAAACAGAAATGGGCAAGAACAAATATCGTAGGGGACATTCGGTGAATTGGGCACGGGTTCTTGGAGGTGTGGAGAGAACTGAGGAACATCGAGTGTTCTTAGTAGAGGTCCCTGATAGAACAGAGGCTACATTGTTGGGCAAAATACGCACATATGTACTTCCAGAGTCTATTATAATGACAGTGTTTTCGGTCATATGACAATTGTTACGAATTCTATACTCACCTCACCGTTAACCATAGCCACACTTTTAAGGATCCTGAAACTGGGGCCCATACCAATTGTATAGAGAGAACCTGAAATGCCCTTAAATACCAACTCCGTCCACGAAACAGGACTAATTCCCTTGACGACGATGGCCACGTGCTCGAAAACGTTCTGAATGACCATCTAGGAGAATTTAAGTGGCTTCGAAAACATTCATCTGATCTGTGGACCTGATTCCTCAGCGCCCTACGAGAAGTCATTTGTATTGATTAAAATTTTTTGATTTTTTTTATCAATTTAGAAATTATATGAATAAAAAATTACGACATAGTTGACTAAAAAGTTTGTTGATTTGGAAACAAGTAAATGGGCTTATATTTTAATCGGGGTTGATTATGAGTTTATCTTTTAATCTCTGGCTCAAGGGGGCCTTTATAATAGGCTTCAACCAAAAATTGTGATACTTATGAAAAATTAGCCATTTTGTTTGCGCAATCTCAATGGCTTTCGTATATAAACGTCCATTTTTCCGACTTGGATGTCCACATGCCCGAGTTTGGAGGTCCAAACCAGTATCTACATCGATCGTTTAATATCGTTCACAGACGAGGATATTTTCATCTCCATAAATAGCCTTATTGATCAAGTGTTTATTGTAAAAGTTTATTACGTTCTAGAGAACGGCAACCCTATCTTGGTCCTAATAATGTCATTTTTCCTCATTCTAATCAAGATTTTTATGCTTCATAGCATAAGAAGCGTACTACTACCCATACCTCCCCTACATACATCACTTTAATGAATTCACTGGAAGAGGTATTATCCCATAAAAATGCCTGTCTAGCTGATTAGACTAATCCACGAGTCATTGAATTTATTCAAAGAATTTCCCTTATTTCAACAATGTTGCAACTGATAACGTTCATAATCATTTTCTTCACTATCAAAGTGTTGTTCGAAATTGTTGGATCTGTTTATATCATAATAATGAGTAACATCTCATTTTATTAAAAATTATATTTTTGAAACAAATCGCGTTGTTTTATCGAAAAATGATGGGTTTGATTCTATTAAAAATTCACAGCAATTGTTTAAAATCCTAGTTTCATGAGACCATATACAAAAAAAAATTGAAGGTTCTCATAATCTTTCCCCGTCGATGATTTCAACCCTAATACTAAGTTGCCAATTTCGTCGAAAATATGTCCTTAAGCAATAAAATTAAGTTCACTTTCCTTGACAAAATGTCCTCCAATATATTATTGTTAACAAAATTACCGGTTTTATTTGCGAACGGTGATAATATAAATTTGTACCTATAAATTTAAAAGCTGTACCTAAGGGAGATCCCGATTTCGTTATTCTGTATACAGATATATCAAAAGAAGTGTTTTTCCACGTTTGAACTGTAGCAGAACCGTCTGAGAATGTTTAAGATGTTCATGGAACTCTGTAATACGACTAAAGGATATTTCGTACTTCTTTATACGAATCCCATGATAGAGATGTAGCGTGTTTGTTTAATTGCGAAAATTCAAATTCGTGATATTGTTAAACGAAAACAAATATTTATTGCTTTTAATTTTAACAAATCATATAAAAATCGAATGAAATCTATGATTTTAGGACAATTAAAACATTACTGGTGAAATTTATCACATTATTGATGTTACAATTGCATCTCAATACTTTTCAAAATTTTGAAGGACATTACTCATCGCAAAAGTTATGCTTGATGGATTCTGCAAAGAGATCATATTCAGGGTTGTGGTTTATAAAAAATCCCATGTTGTTCGTCTTCAAGAGACAGTAGTCATTGTCTCTTCTTGCGATTGATAGTTTTCATATCCCAAAATCCGTGTTTACTATCGTAAAAAGTGAAGACTGAACCCAAAGTCGCAGAATTATTTGTGCAAATTTAGGGTATACTTGTTAATTAAATATCAAAAATGCATCATGGTTTATCATGTAGTGATTCCAAATCAGCGCTGTGTCACTTGAGACACTGACAAGCTCTTCCTCTTTGTCGGAGGTAAACCGTCCTTCAAACAACTGAAGTTCTACAAATGGGCTTCCAACTCTATCGTATTGGTCAACAGATAAAGATGGAAAATATTTGCGCAGACCTGCCAAGAGAGTATGCAAGTGATTCAAGATCAATGGCTAAACATCTTCATAGCTCATTTTAACAACACTTGAAAACATTTCTACATTCCCTGAGTTGGAAAAGTATTCCAAATTTTATATATATCCTGAAAAGCATTTATATTTTACATTAAAGCCTCGATATTTTCCTTCCTTTTCTACATGTTGCTGTTCAAAAGTCTGGTTCCTTGAATAAATAGGCCAGATATTCTAGATTTGCTAGTAGTTTTTCATCTATCCGAAAATACAAAGTTCACCAGGGTTCATTGAAAACAACGGTCTTGCACCTTTTACCTTAGATCACAGAAACAACACAAGAATTTTCGTCAAGACAACCATCGTACATATGCATGCTTTATTGACCAAACGTGGTTTTCTTCCATATTTTCTCAATGTTTAGCACACTGACGACATTTCAGTAGTCAAATTATTCATGTGGTTAACGATTTTCAGAACCACGACTTATAGAGTTTGAGTTCGGGTCTGAGTGTTTTAGCAACCAGTGATTGTCTATATAGAAATCATTGAGTAACTATAAAATCAAAATTTTTCTGTGGTACCAACGAGACAAAGACTTTGATGCTTACAGTCATTGTAGGTGCGTCAAATATACAAATTCTAACAATCTTTTAGTCAAATTTGCAAGATTGAAAATATTGATATTAAAAAACATCATATATGTCTCGTCTTTGTGTTGTTTCTGGTGATTATTTGTAGCACAGAAGGTTCTTCAAAATAGCTCTACTATCAAAAAAACGAATAAATACAAAGTGCTGTGCTTCACCTATAATGTCAGTAATCTCGTGTACATGATGTGTATAAAACTAGCTAATCCTATATATTTTTACAATATTGAGTACACTATAACTGGAAGTGTTTGCGATTCGTCTGCTTATCCTGTTCTCTTAAAGCATGGTTTTATTTATGTTTCATACATCAGTCTCTCCAAACACAATCCTCATCATTTCCCACCATGCTGATAAAATTACCTTTTCAAAGATTATATGTGAATTCACATTCTTCCCAATTATCTCTGACACAGCATAACTAGCTTCTTGAGCTTTGTCACTTTCTGAATTTTTGAAGGAAAATTAGCCGTCTGCTTTTAATTCAAGAATAATTTTCTTTGTATATTCACTAGATTACATTCTGACTTCTATTAATTCTATTTTTTTAATTGCGGTTTAATTTTCACGAAGTCTATAGCACTATTACCTAGCTTTACATCATGAACAATACACCATGCATAAGGGCATATATGATCCTTATTCAAAGTGAATCTAAGAGACAAGTATTTGTCACTGTAAAGAAAAAACTTCTTTTTTCAGGCTGTTAGCATTCATTTGTTAGGACTTACAGAATGGTCAATGGAATATATAGAGTAGCGCGTAAACCTTGTATTGGTTCCAATTGAATTGGAGATTCGTCGTTTGCTACCGAACCCCCATACTTAGGATTTTCGAAAAATAGATCCATTTCGCATACAGTGTAATTTTTTAAGAAAATTAACTAAAATAATAAACTGAATTCGGGTTCAAATTAACCCTTTAACTTGCTTACAGCATCGAAGTAGCTCAGGCAAAAGTCTCGCCATAACAGAATTACTAATCACTACATTAAACTATGATTAAGAGTTGGGCCCAGGTTAATTCAGTTTATTTTGGCGGAACCCCTATGATCTGGGTAATCTCGGTTATAAAAACACTGCTCTATAGCGTCCTTAACTTTTTGGTATCTTTCGATCCGTCAAAAGAAGGAGTAGTGCGAAAAAATAACTAATTTTGCAATAACCCTAAGTTCCATGACCACTAATAACTACATGGTAGAAGCCCCATTTACTCGGCCGAGTGTAATAAACGCTCTCTCTTTTATCTGTATTTCACTCAAAATTAGATTATTGGTTATGTTAATGTTTTATAAGTCAGGATTTTTGCTTTGCCATTTAACGATACCAATATTTTAAACTTATTCGAGATACCAATCTCTCAGGATTGTGCAGTTTTTAAGAACTGTGGTTCTTTGGGATAATAAACAGTGGAAACCATGAAAAGTATGTTACCTTGTGACGAGGCACACATCTATTCACACTAAATCAAAATTTTTCGTTTCATTGGTGTGTAAGTAATATTTTACTTTAACTATTGCCTATTGGTTGTCGATTTGTTGTAAAAACAATATAATTGAGTAGTCTGTAACAGATAGAACTGTTTTGCCACCCTATATTGCCGAATTGCAAACACATCTCGAATCAACCTTCTTTCCATATTTAATTTTTGAATATTTCATACTAAGATAATACTAAACAATTATACATACCGGGGTTTGAGTCAAAATTGTGTTTTGCAATCCAATTTGGCATATTATAATGTTTAGAAAAATAAAAACGAAAAAAATTTGTAATATCATTAAGTTTTCTATTATTGACTTAGTTTTTTGGACATTCTTAAAGACAATGTTCACTTGTTGGTAGTGACCAAAGAAATTGTTTTTGCCATAATTTTCATGCAATCAAAAATTTTAGATCCTATATATACATTGCAGCGGATCTGAAAGAAACAAAGCTATTGTCTAAGGATATCCATGCTTTTCTGGCGATCAGCAGATAAGGTTTATGACATAAGGACAAAAAACTGATGCTTTAACTGACAAAAGTTTTTTGGGTGTATCGAAACAACAGTCAGGCGAATACTCAATGCGTTGCCATCATGCACAAGGTATGATTGCATGAGCCCTCAACAATTTTGTCAGATTATATAAGTAATGGTACTGAAATATGTTATTTACAACGATATTAAACCTTCCTATACTCAATAAAAGAGGTGTGTTCAAAGTAGAAGGGTTACCTTAAGAGCAGTAGACCACATAATGAGTCTAGGCTATTCAACCTCATGACAGATAGGCTAGCAAACATAAAACGAGAGGATTATGATTGTGTCTACCGACACATTAAGACTTATGTGAATAGCTCCATCAACAATGAAATTATATAAACTAAATATTGTTTGGTTTGTTCGATTTTAAATTTTTAATTTTGTAAACACTAAATTTAATCGAATAAAACAAATTTGAAGAAGAAACCCTCTTAGATATCAATCCATTCTAAATCACATTTTCAGTTAATTTTCATTCACGATAGAAACTGCATTACACCTAATCGACCAAAAATAATTTATAGGTATTGGTTAAAAAGATCACTTCTGGAAAATTAGAGCCCGTTAAATGCAAGGAATATCAAGAAATACATATATATTTACTTCCTTATTCCATCAACATTTTACGAGTAATAAAAAAACGGTGAAACGTAAAATCTTCAGTAGACAAACATTTTTATTTATTGACGTTATCATCATATTAATACAGAAAAATACGAATTTACAGACATTGTTTTACGTTTATTGGTACTTATCTTTGGTGTGTCAGAACTTAAAAATCTAGTTTCTAAGAATCCTTTCCATAGGTATCTATGTGGCTTGATTTCGTGTTAATATCCATAAATTTATCGGGTAGGTATACAAGGCGGTTTTATGCCATTTAATAACTTGCAGGTTGATTTCACTGATTGATCACCTTCGATAATTTATCATCAAAATACATTATTACGACATATTCGTTGGCGTGGATCCGTCAACATAGTTTTCAGACATTTTTTTGACGAATAACTAATGTAGTTATCATTTCAATTCATCCCATATCTTTGACACATTCATTTTCATTCTATTGTCTAGACACTTTTTAACAAGACATTCAAGATCTCATGACCCTACAAAGTCATATGATATCGATTACAGAACTAAAAATTAGAAAAGCATGCCCCATATTCAACTATATAGTAGATTACCGTATTCAACGAATCTAGACAGATGCGAGGATAATTCTGTTGTCTGAGTGCCTAGACATTCATTCATGTCTTTTCTTTTGCTCCTCCTTCAATTTTTGTTCAATCTGCTTTCATTCCAGGCCACCTATAACGAACCTTGTTCTGCAGTAAGATTTCCACTACTATTATTGTTAAATTTAAAACGATATTGTGATCAGTTTATCGATTAATAAACGTTCAGATATATTTATCTTATTTTAAATGTTTTTAGATAAAGTTTTTAAATGTAATTTATCGAAATCCTACCAATATAAAAAATATTGTCTGTTTTCAAGAATTTTAATATTCTCAAATAATTGGACATATTCCGTGATTTTGTGTTTTTTAATTCAATGCCCCTGATATTTTTCAAAATTTGATCGATATCATCGGGTATTTCTCCTAATGTGTCGGTTCCGCATTCACAGAAAAAATCATTTTTCGACATCATTCATTATATCGGAATTGAAAAGAAGTTAATGAATGAATTTTTACATTCATTTTAATTGAATGTAAAATATTCGAACATAAATATGTTTAATATTAAATAATGGCCATTTATACCCATATACGATCAAAATATATCCCAAAATGCTTACATCCCTCAGCTTTAGGGATGTATTATGAATAAGTTAATTAACATACGTTAAAACATAATTAACCAAGTATAGTTTAGACGTTTTTTAAGCTTGGCGTATAAATACATGATGTAAATGTATATTGTATATTCTGGTTAACGGAACAGTTATGAGTGGTCTAGTTGGTGACTACTGGTGAGCATTAATGGGTCGTTTGTTCTAATACCGCTAAACTAGTGTTTAACGTTACAATGATTTTATGGTCTTCCAGACATAACACCTATCAAATCTGTTCTGTTAATAAGATGCCTGGTTTGAGTTCTTTTCGATGATTAACAATTTTATGTGTTGCAAAAATCTATTTGATAATCACCTCTTTAAATTATTAAAATTTATTCTATCAAAAACGGATTAGACGCAGCAGTATTCATTAATATGAAAAATGGCTTTTGTGGGTCGATGGGAAACTCGGAAAAGCTATCCATCTGTCAGAAATGGGTATTTATTAAATTCCCGAAAACTTTTTATAAACAATGAATTAGTTTTTAATTAAATATCCACCTGACAACAAAGTCTTTTAATATAAATTTTTCATCTCAAAACAAAATTTAAAATGACATGCTTGTCTTTGAAGAACTGTTTATTTTAGTTCTAACTACTTTAATGAGTTAATTCACACTTCCTTAATTAATGGCGTCTCATTTCATTGATATTCAGAATTTATAGTCGACTTATATCAATTTTTGAAGTCATAACTTTAAACAAAATTTAACGAGAGAGATCGATATCGAGCACGATATTACAAAAGCTATGCCATCTTTAGAATTGAAGTTAAAATTAAATATGTATTTGTTTAAAACGCAAATATATTTCGTCTAGATTCCTGTCATTCCGAGCCTGATGCGAATATTATCGATAATAAATGCAACCAAGTTTTATCGAATGATATATGTTTTTTATAAAATTAATTCACTGAAACTAGTTTTATTTGGAATTTAAAATGTTATTTCTGAAATTTAATATTTAATGAAACAATATCATGTATTTTTAGGCTATAGAGTTACATCTGAGACTCGTATCAGATATACGCACGATTAACCCTATTTCAGATGATAAATATACTTACTTGACTGCCACGATGGAGTTTCTAAACTGCACTGTTAACAAAATGGAAAGTATGATATATTTATTAAAATCAGGTTCGTCAACGCGGATTCAATACAGAGCCATCAAAATGTGTTGCGTTCCTCCTTTTACAAAAGTGAATCTTACTCGACTCTGCCCCATATATTCTATCCCAGTGAATTTGTGTTTAGATATAAATAAAGTGAGATATGTGTAACCCAAGGACCGTTACATGGATATTCGAACTAAATCCCGCGAATATGTTAACAAAGCTCAAGAAGCACAAAGTAAATTTTACGTAATTTAGAAAATATCATATATATACACCTTAATAATTTAAGAAATTAAATATATTCAACACTGTAATGATTATTTCAAACTTTATTGATTGTTAAAAATTAAATTAATTAAAAAAAACGCGTAAATTTTAACAAAAATTATACGAAGAAAAACATTTTTGCCAAAATATTTTTAAATGATCCCAAACTCAATATTAAAAAAATCACGGTACCAGAATACTCATGACAAAGATGTTTATTTAGAATTAAATATCGGTTTGACCCATTCTTATCAATTTCGGATAGTAAATTCTGTTATTCGAAGACAAACCATTCATAAAATTGGTACTGTCTTATGGACAATATTTAGAAATTTATTTTTTTCTATTATGTATCTACCTGTAAGGTCTAAATATTTGAATTTGACAAACTACATAATTTGGAGTTTAATATGAGCGGCAGGTAGGTTCAATTTGATCTATTTGATCGATTTTCGCGATAGTATTATAATAGTAATTTCAATTTGGTCATCAGGTAAGTTCAATTTCGACGATGAAAAGTTTTTTAAGTTTAATTACAATATTCATCAATGCCTTTATTCTAAATTTAAATACTTCTTATTATCCATCAAAATTGAAGTTACCCTACGACAAAATTGAACTTTAAATGATGTAAAACATAGACCAAAAATATATCTTATGTAGCACGACATTTACTTAATCCAGGTGATATATAAACCAGTTTTGTCCTTTTCAATCAAAAACAGTTCTTTTTATAAAATTTTTTTTATTAAATTTCATGTTCGGTCGTAGGATGACAAAGGTCAGAATATTTTTCTAACATGTCGTCGAATTTTTCACACGTTGTCTTTACATTTGTTTCAAATTTCAAATGATTTCATTATTCTAGAACTATAAATTATCTATCTTAGAGAAAAGTGTTTATGCGCATCAATGATCGATATTAGATTACTAGTAACGATCATTGATTGGCAAGATTAAAAGAATTACGTCATTATTTTTCAGAAAGCTAGGATTAATATCACTCTGAAAAATTTTAAGTATATCTTTTGTGCTTGCATAGCTGCATTCTCATTTCTCCATATTATCTAAGATTCAGGGATTTAAAATACACTCAAGATTGATTAACATGCGTCATGCATATTCTTATCTGAGTTACTTTTTAAATTTATGTTATTCTATGAAAAAAAGATTCACTGAAGCAGAATTCTAAAATAAATCAACAATAAATATGAAGATATGCCATTTAAGGTTTAGAATTCCCCATTTTTTTGAATGAAATAAATTTTAAATCTTGAAAAATTCAATTCAAGAAAACCACCGTATTGAATATACTTTTAATTAACAACGATAGAGTACACGTATTTTTTATTCTATTTCCATTTTTATGAAATAAGTAATTATACATTTATAAGAATGTTCACACTACTAGTCTTTGGATGTTTTGCGTCGCGTCACATATTCTACTGGCCACAGTTCGTTTTTCAGATCCGCTAAAAGCTGCTGGGATGTTCCCAACAAGTTGTTAAAAAATATTTTGGATAAATTTAAAAAAACATTCCCACTTCGAGCAGAGAATCTAAATATAGTTAATTCTAGAAGAAAAAATGTTCGTTATAACCTCTAGAAAAATCCTTGGTTTTCTGATATCTTGAGTGTCAAACGATTTATTTCATTCTTATACATCACTAATCCAATAGGCGCTCTTCTTGATATAAATTTTTGAAAATATCAAATTTATATTATTCAAAAAATTGTACTTTGGAAATGGATCAATGGGAAATTCATAATTAAACGATTTGAAACATTTGCGAAAAACGAAATTCTGAATGAATCCATGGAAAATGCTGAACGTGAAATGGTGTATCCGATAGAGAATCACGTTAAACCTCATGTAGATGATTTGAATCAAGTTTAGTTAAGAAGTAGGTGAAGTTTGAATATCAAGATTCGTATTCATACGCATCAATGTTATGTTTATTTGAAATTCACACATCGAGGATCAATATCGGATTAGTTTACAAAAAATTCCATATTAAAAATTTCAAGTCTTCAGACACTGAGCACTGAGAAATCACGTCGATGAATTGGAGATTTTCTTTCTATTGAATCGAATATGGATGAATTTAAGCCAAGTAGAAGGCATAGAATGTGTTAACTTCATGGACAACATTCAATTTGGTAAATTGAATTGAACTTCAAATGATAGATGAATTATGAGTCTGAAAAAGCCTATATTATTTAATTTACAAACTTAAAAAACTTTAAACATAGAAACAAAATCCACAAAACCATATCCTCTTTTATACAGTACAGTACTTAACTGTTAAAGTACAGATGAAAATGACACACATAGATATGGACTAAACTAGAACCTGGGTAAAACAATAATGAGCATATGAGACCGTTATTATATTATTGTTTAAATTTTTCTAAATTATTTTCAAAACTCATGAGTTTAACGATATGTATGCTGTGAAAATGTTTAAAAATAGGGATCAACACTATGTTTTATTAAGATAATCGCCTACACTACCTAACTTTCCAGTGTATAAGTCGCTGCCTTTTCCTCAAATGTTTTCAAAATTTGAACTCTGTCTAATATATGAATTTTTACCGTATACGGGCTTTCTTGTGTATAAGCCATTATTTTTATCAAACAGTTCCACTACGCGGCATATATAAGGATGCTCTTTATTCACCCGAAAATATCATATATATGCATGATAATTTTATCAATCATCGCAAAATCAGAATACAACTTTTATTTCACTGGTGTTCGGAAGGAGTTGTGCTCTTTGCATGTATGAAACCAATAATGCATATACTGATGATTTATAGGCTAAACCACTTGATTATAATGTTTAATTTTACAGATATGCTAATTAAGGTCCAGTATTTTGACAATATTCTCGAAAGATTTATTCATATATATTTTCTGAGCTTTATATTTTAAAATGAATTTCTCACCTTATCATGACATGTAAAGGTGATAAAGTAAATTTTCACTAAAATTAAAGATATATTAATCATGCAGCATACTCAAATTTTACCGGTCTTGGCAGAAGAATATAAAGATGTATCAAGGATTCGGAGGAAAACTGTTTTGAATATTCGACATTAATTATTCGTGAGAGTTATTTATCTCAGTTTTGTCCTCAAACAAGAATAAGACAGAATTCGTCATTCCTTAATCTATGCTTGATTTCCGGCTAGGTATGGCCAATATCAAAAAAAATCATAACCCTTTTAGGCTCGTCCGTTTCACTTACGACAAAATAAGTTAATAAAACAAAATCTAAAATATTTTATGGGTTCAAGATTAATTTTAAATAGATACACACGCAATACAACTGCATCCCTAGAAAAATACGAATTATTTATATTCTGTACTCACTAAAAAAATGTTTGCAGGCCCAGTTTTTCTAAAAATCGGCCATTCATATATAGCTGTCCCCTTACGATTATATGAAATTGGCGTGGTAATCTTGAACAAAAAAGTATTGACCCTTCATTTAAACATTAAAGAGTTCAAATGAGGCTCTAGCCTAGATCTCGTTGTTATATCACAGTAATGTTGTCAGTAAACATAACATTCATCTGGTACATGCTCAATGTTAAATAAATAACCACAAGAATTCTGTGTTAACCAATCAGAGTTTACATTAAAGTATTATGTTAAAATGTTTTAATGACAAAAGATTCGCACGCTTAAGAATGAAATAAAAGGAAACCATTTCCTGAAAAGCGTCTAGATAGTCTAAAACTACAAAAATATGCCTCAAATATCTGGCATAGTTCCAACAGCTGTCAGAATGTTCTCAGTGTTGTATAGATAATGCGTACATATGGAATTGAAGATATAATATGGAATAAGTGCACGAAATATTATAACTACCTTCGATTGATACTTCAATCATAAGTTACTGATAATCGATTTATTTCTTCATGAAGACCAACAATCAGTTATATTTTATAAATAAACTTTATATTGTAAGTAATATATCCTAAATAAACTGATAATTTATTCTGTTACTTCGGGACATATCGCCAAGCCACAAATTATGCATGTAAGAAATAGCCATCAAAGAATTTATGAGCAAAAATTTGAATATATGCGTCAAAAGGAAAAGAAAGAACATTCGATCCCCTGAATCCAAATCTAAAATTAGACAATAATTACTTGCTGTTATAAAGGAGTGAATAAATGAAAATA
>JWZT01005389.1:43767-81350 GCA_000827895.1 Thelohanellus kitauei
GGTATAAAAATATTATCTCAAAGGGAGTGATTCAAAATCACAAGAAATTTATTGCAATGTATCCTGCAGATCATAATTAAAGTGGCTATTTCAATCAATGCCATTTGATACAAAATTGATTAGATGAAGCACTATTTTAAAATATATCAAGAATCACCTCTGTGAATTGGAAGTTTCTTTCTAATTTATTTAATACACATAAATCAAAAAAAGTAAAAGTTATGGAATTTATAAACTTCAAAGCAAAGGAACATAATTAGGACACTTGGATTTAACTTGAAATGATAGACGAATAATCTATCTGACGAACGAATATTATTCAAATTTATTGATTGAATTAATTGAATCATAAAACAAAACCACACAAACCATTTTTTTTCACTTGAAAGTACAGTATTTAACTGTAAACGTACTAATGAAATGTATTCTACCAGGACCGGAGCTTAATTAAATGATCAAATGAGATAGTTAAAGATATTCATGTCTTATTTTGTATCATATTTTCTTTAAACTCATGAATGTTATCAAAGGATTGTTGTAAAAATGTTTATAAAGACCGATTAATGCATATTCATTTATTTAGATACTCGTATACACTGAATATGTAATTTAAATTATTACTTTATCGCAAAATCAAAATATAAACAAGTTTTACTTCGCAAATGTCCCGAAAGAATTGTAAAATTTGTATATATGAAACCAATAATATAATCAATGATGACTATGAAGATAAACAACATGATTAATAGATTGAATGGTATGGATAATCTATATCGGCTAAAAATTGTTACAATATTATCGAATGGATTCGTTAAAACTTTTTTTGCTGCTCCGTTTATATTAAAAGTACAGACATTCCCCTTTCACTTTCCATATCAAACGATTGATCCTTAAATTATCACAAGAATTGAAATTATCATATCACCAATGTAGCACACCTAACCTTTGAATGATCTTTGCACTAGAATAAAAAGCTGTATCCCTTAGTTGGCATCAAACTATTTTCAGTTTTAAATACGAAGTATTTATGAGAGATATAAATCTCCGACATGCACTCAAACCTGAATGGATAAAATCGAATTCGGCAGTCAAAATTCTATGCTAGATCTGAAGGCTGGGAAAAAAATATCAAAAATTTATTTAACCACATTCAGGCCCATTCTTACCACAAAAAAAGTTAATAATGAAACCAAACCAAACCGAACCAAATCTAATTATTATTGTATTAGGTCAAGAGTGCATTATAATGATTTCACATGCCAAATACAACTGAATCCTTATTAAAATTCGAATTTTTGATACTTCTATTCTCATTACAAAAAGATATCGAGAGAATTTATATTTATCTGTTCTCTAACGGTTATCAAATCTGTGCTCCTATCGGAAATGAAAATATAAATTGACCCTCCATCTAAAAGTTACAGAGTTCGAATGAGACATCACACTAGATCTCGTTAGACTTGTCATATTTAACTTTACAGACAACACAAACACCGTTCTGGTAAACTTTACCAATATAAAATAAACATGAGAATTCTGAGTAACCCAATCCCATTATTTAATTTTATTCATTTATGATGTTTTATTGACATGAGATCTGCACTTTTAAGAATAATATACGTAAAAAAATTCCAGAAAACCCTAAGGGTGATCCCAAACGAAAAAAAGATCCCTAAAACATCAAGAGTAGTTAAAACAGAGGCCAGAATATTTTACGGGCTGTATAGGTAACTCTAACATAGGAATATATGATACAACATTGAAAGAATGCAGATAATACAATGATTACTTTCGAGATATGTTATAATGGGAAATAACAGAAATAGATTGATTTCTATATGAAAAAACAACGATCGAGTATATTTTAAAATAAGCTTTAAATAACCGCTAATCAATCTTAACTAAATTGATAATGTATTATGCGACTTCTGCGCTTATCTTTAAGCCACAAATTAAGGGTGTATGATATAATCATCAAAGAATATGTGAGCAAAAATTTGAACAGGTGCATCAAAATGAACAGTAAGATCATTCCATCCACTGAATCAATATCTAAAATTAGAAAATAATTACGTGTCGTGAATGAATGAGAAAGTGAAAATATGAACTCAACAAAAAATACGAAGACTGAATTAGAAATTAAATACTTAGAGCCCCTGAAGAGTAAAGGATGTACCGGTACATTCGATATATCGTTGTGGAAATAAAAGCGGCCAATGCAGCGTGAAATATAAATATTTTTATGACGATATTCATTTTATCTTCAATACAAAATAACCATTTGTTATTGGTATCTTGGTTTATATGTGGTCTGATTCTTTCGAATAATTTTTTTGAGTTCTCATCCACACGAACCGGAGTCAACTGTCGTTTTCCGTGGCTTTCAATAAACATCAAGGATCCATAAATACAGATAAAAATGAAAAGATAGATAATTCCTGCTATTCTGTCAATTCTATATAATTTTGTGTTGTCCATTGTTCAGCAATCCTTTCGTAGATAATCACCAATTCAAATGAATATATCGTATCTCCGATAGAAACATACAATCCATTGAACCTGGTAATCATGATATGAATATTCCTAAAGCTAAAGCCTCTTCATTCGAATTTTTCAATGGATTATTTAGTCAGTAATACGAATATTTCAGGTTTTGAAAATTGAAAATATACACTGTTAAATGAGATGATCTTATATTTTCATGTTTGACATTCACTAATACCATTCAATCTTTACAATGAAATCGAATTTATTGATAATCGTACAATCACAACGAATTATCACCGGAAAATATAATCAATACACAACTAATTATACGATCAAATTCTGAGAGATGTGTAATTATATATTCATGATTTTGTTTCGAATAATTAGCATTTTTGTGCTTATAAAAAACAATTCATATTTTGAGAGAACTGTATTGATTTATTCATTCCATTTCTACTTTTACTAACATTAGATTGTGCGAAATTATGTTTCCGATGTTATTTATAAATAGTTATTGTTTTCATTTCGGTTAGATACCCCAGTTTTCTCATCAGAGATTCTTCAATAAGTTAAAGAAATTGAATGATAGTTTCAGGATTAGAAAAAATCGCGTAAAGAAGAAGAGTTGGTTTAATTAACCATCATCACGTACGACAGACGCCATCACAATTAACATTCTATGATATGTTTTCTGGAAAATTGTAAAGAACATTATGGTTTTTTATGTTGAACTGAATTTCCAAAATTACCTGTTAAATTTCTACACAAAAAATACAATGATTTTTTAATTAAAATCCATTGTAATGTGGCAATCGTGCTTCAATTTTATCTAACATTGTTACGTTATCCAAATATCTGTTTCATGGTAGCTCAAATATTTTACTGCTTTTATTGATAGGAATGAGTTTCATGAATAGATCCATATTTTCTCTGTCTCTTTCGTCAAAGGGTTTAGACGTAATTTACCTTTATTAATTTTAGAAATTCGCTCCTTATCTAATAATTTTATTTGAAAATATTTAACTTATATTAAATAGAAATTTAACGAATAATTTTTAAGGGATACTTGAAATAAAACCTACAATATTAAAAAAGCTATTTATTGTATTTTTGATGAGATTTTTTTTAATATGATACATTTTACCATTTCTATCGTATAACTGATTTCTAGTTACCTTTTCCGGGACATTATTTACTTTCATAAATTTATCTTTTGGGAATACAAAAATCTTTTACATTTGGTAACGTGTCAAATTCAGGAAATAATAACAACAGGTGATTATGTATTTGTTTCAGACGATTTTAAAATTGTAATTACGGAAGCCAATTTGTGTCATTAAAACCCATTATAAATTTTAATATTATTTTTAGTTGGCCGAGTCAAGCTGTGTCCCATAAAACATATATTAATTAAATAACATTCAGAGAAATAAAGTAATTTTTTCTGACTTTCAATGTTTGGGATTAAATTCTAAGAATATAAGGGTTCCGTTTTTTAAATGAAATATTATTTTGATGTTCATTATTACTAGGTCAATGTGAAATTGAATTCATGTGTTAGAATTTAATAAACATGAAATTCCACCCACATGCTCAAGAATATATTTTAAATATTGTCAAATCTTTCATCTCTCTACTGATATCAATACTTGAATAAGTTGAAAATGATAGGATTTGTATGGAAGCCATTTTTTATTGAGGTTCAAAATATATATTAACACAATAAAAGTTGAGGTAATATTGTGAGAGAGATTGATAGAAAGTTAATATGAAGTCTTCATGGTGCCTCTTTTGAGTATTTGTGGCATGTAAGTGGTTGTTTGTTGTTATGGTGATATTATTGTTTGGAACACGCTCAAGTCACAGACGTTCAACTACTCACATCACCATGCCAAAAACTTTGATAATCGGCTGTCACTTTTTCTTCATACATATAATTACAAATTCGAAATGCTACAAATGATCTTGCGATCAAAATCTGTTGTTTGAATATTTATTTTATGGAGGCTCTAAAGATGAGTTTAATAATCATGCCTCAGATAGATAATATGAGAAATTTGTACGAGGATATAAACAATATATATTATTTCAGAACTTAAATACCCCCTCTGTATCTCTAAAAGAAACATTTTCTGCATAGATTAATATATATTATATCAAATAATGGATTTAGTCTGTTTAGATTTTACCACTAACATATTCATAACCAACCAATCTTTTTCAAAAAAAACCTTTCAAGATCATATAATTATCTGAATGAGTTTTACTAAACATCGAACCCAAAATTATTTTATTAAATTCCAACGGGTCTCTTATATGTATTCTAGAATAGTTTTAGGGAAATTTTTCTTTTAATCGCCTTATATTTAATAATAAATCGCATAAAACATGATGATGAATTTTTCATTACATGAATACCTAAATTATAATTTCATATATGTCTTATTTATTATACAATTTAAATATATTAAATATTACTGAACATCCAAGAAGTATTTTAAGTGGAATGCGAAATTACATTGCTCAAATTAGAAACTATACCCGTAAGATCCTTTATATGAATTGTAAAGTAGCATTACTATCTGTGAATATGAATTTAGATACCAGGTATTGGCATGTTTAATTCCATACTACTCTAATTCATTTATTAAATTTAATGAATGAACATATACATACACAATGTAGAAGCTTTATCATCTGTGACGTTTTCCAAGTTAAAATTTATAGTTTACCATGATAATTTTAACTGAATTTTTAAGGTCAGTAAGGAGTAATATTACCCATTTTTTTCCAATAAATATGGTTATATCTTGTTTTATTTCACGTTATATTATAAAATTTTATTGATAAAATTCTATTTATAGTTTTTATCATTGAAAAGCTTTTGGTTTACACGATATCCTACTTTCCATTTTAGAATGGGATCACTGACGAAATTACATTAAATTAAATAGAGAGTCGGATTTCAAAAACAACTAATCTTGATGGCATAACTATTCATAAAATTAACTATTTTAGATTATTATTTTCGAAACATAGTCGTCAAAGTTCAATGTTTTTATCTTGTTATATTTTCAAAATCGTTTCACTTTAATCTTTAAAGGTATTTTTACTTTATATTTATCCAAATTTTGTTATTATACAAAATATTCATTTTCAATGGACGATTAATTTAAACAAATAATGATTATTATTATGATATAGGATCGACGAATTACGAAATCAGCCATGAATACTTTATTATACTTAGCATTTCGTAGACATATGAGGTGGCATTTAGCTATTGAATTAAAAGTTATTCAATAGCTCATATGATTTTCAGAAATAACAAATAGAAATACATAGGGCTCTGTATAATTTCTTACAATTTAAATAATTTGATTTGTTAAGTGAATCCAGAGAAGATGAATCACTTCTGTTTTGCATGATTTCATAATTATTAATTTCGTAAATCGATTTTATATCAAGATCCTTTATTTGATTAAATAGAACCTCACTCTATTTCTTTATGATCAATTGTTATTAAAAAATCAAAACTTCTTTAGAAAATATAAGGATGTAGAAATGTAAAATAAAAAGGTCCGTAAAATCCGTTCTTATATTTGCAAATAATTTCGAATTCTTTTATGAAGATGATCGACATGAAAAAAAAACACAATAAATTGATTCGAATTACAATTACGTGAAATCTAAAGTTACCATACTGACAATACGGATCGTTATTTACAAAAACCTCATGTGTATATTGAACTTCAATTCCATTAATTCGAGTCATCAATATTGCTGAGAAGATTTTCTTTACGTCTGTTTGGACAAAGGTCAATTTTGAGATTTGCTCGATCAACTTTGTCCCATTTTTTGTAAATCAAATATCATCAATATTTAGCGCAAAAAATAATAAATTGTACATCTGTTTGTTAATTTCCTTCTCCCAAGTAACACCTGTTATATTTACGCATATTTCAGGTAAAAGCCATCACAGTAACAATGTGTAATTTCTATTAAGCCAAAAGTTGATTTAATAATCTGTGTCTGATCTGGGGGATTCCGCTCACCTGGAATTATTCAAGGCTCAAGATCATCAATTCATGAAGAGCATTTTCATCGATATTCCATTGAGGTCTTTGAACAGTTCTTTTCCAGTGGAATACACGAATGTATTTCTATTATGGACAACGTGAGGTTCCACAAAACCAACACGATCCAGACCATACTCTAAGAGAATGGCCCCAGTATAATATACCATCCGTCCTACTGGCCTTTCCTCAACTTAATTGAAAAATTTGTTATCGAAATGGAAGTAGATTGTAATAAAAACGCCCGTGCGATCATAAACATACTTATTGATGTAATCGAAGGTGGCTCAAAATAAATTACTCTTGGCTGTGATAGCTATTACCGCAATATGCTAAAATATATCAGAAGGTGCTACTTAGGATGGGAATTGACGAATATAATTTGTTTTTAATGCAAAATATCAACCTAATTTGAGTTATATTATAGGACTAACTTAATTAGAAACCCTATATATCATTTTATAATTTTGGCATATCTTTCTGGTCAACGTAATGCAAGGTAGGTTTTCTGATAGCCATTTTAGATTCGATTGAAATTAAATCAGAAAAATCACCTGTTGGTATATTAAATCAGAAAACAGCATGATATCATTGACGTAATTTCTAACCTTAATCAGAAATTTGAATCTGATTGAATTATGCAAATTTAAGAATATGAAAACATTATATTTCTTGTATTTGAGAAATATTTGCGCATAACTTAAATCACAAAACATTATTTAATATTGTTTATTTATCGAAAATTACACTTTCTTTGTAAAACGGGCCAAATTATTTTATAAATATTTTCAATAATTGATTGTAGCAACTTCATTTACAAATGATTTTTATCCTGCTAAGTTTTATCCGAATTCTTTGATATTTTCAATCGTTTATTCTTGATGTTTGCAGTTATTTATTATCGAAAACACAAATATCCCTCTTAATAACCATGATAATGGATTAAATCGCTCAAACTAACACTCAAATAATATTTGTGTTTTTATTATGTCAACATATTTCTAATCTTTAGAAAAGTAGATCTGCGCATGTCAACTCTGAACATTATTTGATAACAGATTTTCTAGATAATGGACAACCGTAGAATATTGAAGATTCATCGAAAAGCAAGAATTTCCTACCTTGTCATTTTTTGTTCTATTTATGTATGCTTATTATTGAGCGAACTTCACGGAAAGATAAGATTGATTACGAGTTTTGAAGAAGAGAAATCAAGGAATTTTATTGTAAAAATCACGCAAAACCAATATGAAAATACAAAAATCAACTTCATTTTAAGTAGTTATGACAAGATAAATATAATCATAAAAATATTAGTGGTGCATGGTCTATTAGCATCTTTGTGTTTAACGATCGAATATCGAAAATACATCTATCTACTTTATTCCCAATTATCTTTAAGTATCTCATTTATTATTCAGCATTTTTCTCTATATCTGATGTGATATTATTGGGTGTTCATTTAACAAAAGCAAGTAATTGTCCTATTATTCTAGGATATAGTGGATCAGTTGAAGTATACTTATTTATTATGTTGATGTATACATTTATAATTTTACTGGGATGTGTGTTGATCTCTATTTCCTTCACGATTTGTTTAATGATCAAAGACATAGACGACGATCGCCGAATAAATGAGCAATATATTTAAGATAAATTAGTGTCATTTTTTCTGTTTGATTTTTAAGTAAATAACCTAAATATCTTATTTAACGAACCTTATTGAATGTATTCTCTTTGAAATTATGGCTTGTATTCCTACGATTCAATCATTTTTATCTTATTAATAAAGAGTGACTGTGTAATTTATTTAGATTTTTCAAAATTTCTGTCCAAAATATAATTAATTCTTGTAGTATTTTATGTCATAAATGGAGAACTCTATATTTTATGCGCTTTTTTGAAATATTTATCGAAAAACCTGTCCCGGTTTTCCTGCTAAAGTTGTTATCAGAACATTTTAAACTTCGACGATTTTATAATATATTTCTGATTATTTTATTCTCTTCTTTTATACTGATTTCTTATTTTTGTAAAATTCGGGAAGACTATTCATTTAAATTAAAAAACAATGTTTAAACAACAGAAAATATTTCTGCATGTAAATCACTGAATCTAATCATCGTCATAAAATGATCAATTTTGTGTATTCGTTGGTTTTCATCACCTTAATACTCACTTCTAAGTGGGAATACCTAAAATATATTCACAGATTTAGTTTCCCTGAGATCCAAATGTGGAATCATATGCAATCTGAATAACCATCAATTTATAGAGGCATGAATAAATGATTGGGTTTATTGGCTTATTCATTCATATACCGAATTATAACTTAAAGATCACACTTTTATCAACAACTGATCATATATAAACTATCATTTGATTACCATGAGTTTTACTTTTTTTTAAACACTTTTTCATTCGAAATGTTTCAGTATTTAAATATACTGTCCGATTTTATCGAATTCCCAAGTTATACTTCTAAATTACAAGATTTAATGTTAAGTTATTTAAATAATGAATAATAAAACTGTAGAAGGAATATAATTAGAAAAAATCACCCTTGATGTCAAAAAATTAAAATTATCATATATTGAGAAACACCTAGAAAAATCTATTCCTGTGTAAGCGAACGATTTATCGTTGTGTAAGCGATCTTAGAAAATCAATTCTAAATTTTAAGGGACTGGATAGTTATAGAATTTAAGGGAGGAGTGTTAGACATTAAAGATCCAACTTAACACAACATTAGTATGGAACTCTACATCTAAGTGGATCCTATCATAACAATTTCCCAAATAATTACCATTCCAGAAGAGGAATTCAATTCGAAGCTTTCAAGATGACCATTTTCCCAATTTTTGAAAATCTAAACACACCTATAAAGTGATTTTTTGACATTATCATGGTGATAAGCACTCCCGCGAACATAAAAACAAGGCTTATACACACACTAGCATATTTAAAAAGGTAAAGATTTGCATTTATAAAGTATTACGTTTACTAAGGCCTACGTAATATATATTAATGAACTTAGGTTCACTCTCATCATATGAGTATAATGCTGCTGAAGCGTTTTAAGTAGTACAAGCAAATATTCTTTTGTGACAAATTCTAGAGTGAAAAATATTAGCCTTATATGCAGATATAAACGTTTCTGGGATCACGAATCAAAGGAAAATTATTAACTGACAAAAATGTTGATGAATTTATGCGAGCGCACATGCGAAATTTATCCAAAAATCTTAAAAAATATTCGTTATGGATTGGGCACGTTTTTACAATTCAACAGAAGTCAGTGAAACTGTCGAGTCTTAATAGAATCCGATCTTTGTTATTACACCTTACTCGCCACAATTTCATCCGACTGAGATACTATTCTCAAAGTGAAAGAGTGTTATAAATAAGGCAACAGTATCATAGGTGGAACTACTCTCTTATCAACGATCAAATGAGCCTCGGACTCAGATCTCGCCAAACTCTCTGCGCACGCGGGATCCAGGAATCTACAGGATTTGCCACAATCGCACTACCAGGAGAATGTTGTTTTAATAATTTTATCTTAATTTTTGTTGTAAAAATGTTCTTACATCATGATTATAAAAATGTGATATTTTAATTGAAACTATTTGAGTTAGTCGAGAAAACTGATATTTTTATTAAAACTAAGGGACGTGTTGGATGGAAAATTGACTTTTGTCACTGTTTTACATTCCAAAATGTATTAATATGCAAATATTAAAATCGTATTTTAAATACTGCCACTTATCTTAAATCAAATAAATTATTGACTAAAATAATACGAAAGAAGCTAGTTGAAAATTTACCATTTTGTGCATCACAATATTAACAAAAGAAAAGCTAGATAAAGTCTGAAAAATAAATCGGAAGAAAGTAAATTTAAATACTCAATAATCTTAAAAACCAAACATTTTATTGTCACGCCTTTTTTTTGACAAATAACAGGATTGTCGTTATTATTTTTAAAATATTATTTACCAAAATGATTTGATCATTATTTTCAAACTTTTTTTAATGCTAATTGGGTTTAACTAAAAAGATAGACTTCAATGTACGATAAAAACCTAATGATTTCACTAAATGTTTCCCGTAAATCAGAAATTTACTAAATTTGTAAAAAATCGTACATACATAAATTGTAATCTCTATACGCGTAAAAAATCACAGAATTTTCAGGTATGCGATTCGGCTTAAACGAACAATTTTTACGAAAAAATGATATGTTAATAATGTTTATTACACGTATTCAAACATGTAATTAGTCATATTAATTTATGTTCATTATAAATTACTGTCTTCTAATTTCGGAAAATTGAACTTTTCGTAATTCCCAAATTTTGGTTCAATGAGGTTACATGTCATATTGTTCATGTTTTCTGCAGGTTATAAACAAAAATATCCGAGATATTACAGAGTAAAATCGCACGCTTCAACAACATATAAAATTCTACAATGATAACAATATTACAACGCGTATATTAATTAAAGATTAGATTTATATCAGAGATTTTTCAAAAATGTGTTATTAGGAAAAGGAATTGTGAACCAAATGTCGATGTATAATACTGTTTTGTGATTCACGTACTTCTTATAACACAGCATGATTGAATCACACAAATTTGTGTTTTTAGGTGATATTTACCATCAATTTTATGTTAATTACATCATAATATTTAAAAGTTAGAATTCGAAAATTGTCCCAATTCTTATAATCCCCAAAAAGGATGTTTTTTAGAAGATCCATTAGTGTGGTTGTGTGATATTTGTTTCCCTTTGATATTTGATTCATAATATGTTATAATTATGTTGCTAATTTTGCATAAAAGCCAACAAGAAAAGTACATACAAATATACAGTTACTATATTTAATTTAAGCTAGTTGATGTTTAGGAGCACAATTCAACGAAATCAACGTGAATAATGTAAAATAACGCTATTTTCATCAATAAAAATCAACATATACTGGTTATAAATACAATAGGTAAATATGTAATCTGGACATAACATATAATGCTAGAGACATTTAGACTATTGTTTATTTTAAAAATCTGTTGATCATAAAATATTAGGGCACGATGCAAACTGTGATTCTATTTTTCTGGCTTTGCGTCTCACTGTTTAGATCCATTAGAAATCAAGAAGTTTGCCTAGGAAAGGATAGTTATCAATTTTTTATTCATAGATGAAATAATAAATTTAATTATCGATTTTTTTGAATTCCGAAGATTGCCGTATTGCAAACCTCACGATCTGATATATCATATTGATTTGTTAAAGGATGATATCAATAGTCTTATCAAGAAAAGTATCCATTCATGTTAAATAGACCGTAAATGTTTTGTTGATGATCTACACGAATTTACTCGCTCTTTCATGCCCGTTCAGAAAGATAATTCATTTGTTAATGCAGATTCTCATCCGCATATTCAATCATTACTCTATGACGTATTAATTACTCAAGTTATTAAAACACACGATTGTACATTAAGCTATCGTCATGATTCGTTAATCTGGACAAATTTGGAATCAGTTTTGAAAAATAAAACAAAACCATCTTCCTATCATCAGATGATTGTCCCAGCCAGATGTCTGTTTCAAAAATTTCTGAATGAATACCACGACGCTGAAAAAAATGTTTATCGTAAGATATCGTTGATTAAATAGTCACAAAAAGTGATTTCTTAGTTAATATTCTTCAATTTATACCTATGATAACAATGGATGAAGTTCCAGATCCTTCTTTACATAAATATCCTTACACAAACTATGCACTGAAAAAAATCAAGCGAAATTCAATTCTACGTAAATTAATACGATGTAAAGTGGAAAAATGGAACAATAACACAATAAAAAACATCATTGGTCCAAAAGTCGACAAATATTTAACCTATTCACTATCGAAAGCATCTGATCAGCTTGAATGGGCAACGTTTATTGTTTTGATTTTAATAGGTGTCATTTCGACAACGAAGTTGCATCTGCATGTATTTATTGGCTGCTATAGACTATATTATCGTGATTAGATCACATTATCTTAGTTTAATAAATTTGATTTCATCATATAGTTTATTTTTAACAGATTACTCATTTTATATTTATTATAACCGTTTCGGCCATTTAGACAATCATCCACCCATTTTCTCCTCTATATCCTAAATCAAACATATATGATTAAATATAATGTCTATAAAAACAGGTTTGTCTGGTTTTATCTAAATTCATATATACACTTAACAACATTCTTAAAAGAATTTTGCTTTAATGTTATTTTTTAATTATAGAAACGTGACTAAATGATTCAGGATGTTTTTGATCATGTGAATGCGTAATAAATACTAAAGGATAACATAAACGTTATTTATGATAGATGTACACTGTAATACGTGATGAATGTCACTTTCCTTGGTATGTTATCAAACAAATAGATCGACCGAATCGCTAATATAATTCTCTTTACTCTTGATGAGGTCTTACAATATATTTTTTGTATTTCGTTTCATTACACAAAAACACTTCTGATATTCCACGTCTAGTTAAACACAGGTTTTTTGTGCAATATTGATTCGATCAATATTCAAAAATACCTAATTTCTTTTAATTTAACGCAATATCCTATCATATTACTGCATTAAATACATCAGTTTATACATATTACGTTTGGACATAAAATATCTAATCTGGTATTCATGAAACAGTTGTTGATATTTTTTCCATTAAAAAGTTTGTTTTCAGATTTGGATTGATTTTTTAAATTAAACAAACAGAACATAATAGTCTGAATCAAACCCAAATATCATATTTGGCATCTTCCTCTCCGATATTTTTGAAATTCATCGAATGATATAACATTTAACTCATCTTTTATAATTATGAAATCATCTAAACACACATCGCTAAATAAATGTCTTTTGAAGTTACATATACGGATAAATTAACCCTGTGAATTATTCTTCTATTATAATTCATTTCATTGTATTTGTGCTTAAAAAAATACCTAAAACTCAAACTAATTTCATGATTTTCAATGTAATATTTTTCAATAAAATACTTGACTTTTCATTATTACCAATATCATCCAGTCCTATCTTCTATCCTGTTTATATTATAGCCTCTATTTATCATAAAAAATTTATCGATATATCAGAATGACTCACATTCATTTTCATTGAGTGATCATACAATTTTACAAGTTTAATATTCTTGGACAGTGTGATAGTCCTTCATAATTCATTATATTAAATTTGTTTCTTTTTACTTCACTCGATGTTTGAAATTAAGAGTGACGTTCAGTGACATCAACAATTACACATCATTATATGCATATGTCATCTCAAAACCAGCCCTGAGAACCAAATGACTGTGATAACTATCATTTTTTTGTTATAACTATTGAATATTTTGATTTTATTTCAGGATCTCTGCTTTTTCACAACTATTCAAATATTATCATAACCTTTTGTTTTTTTTGAATTTTGTTCATTTGTATTGAAATCATTAAATGTTTTAATGTAATATCTGTGTGATATGAGCAGTTTGACATTTGATTCAGATGAATATTTTAGTCATATAAATGAATATCGAAGATTTATCCAATCGGTATTTATAATTCAAATGAGATCTACACGTCCAAGACGCATCAAACTCTTTTTTTATTGAGTATGAATCGGATTTAACTGAGCTGTGTTGACATTTCAGCAACCATAAATATCGCAAGAAAATTTATTGCAAATTTACGAATGCTTTCACTGTTAATAAAAGATATATAGCTTTGGGGACTTTTGTCCACCTTTCAAGGGGTCATTCTTTCAAGTGATTTCAATTTTTCATATAAATTATCTACCAATCAAAAATAATCCTAGTCTATTAAAATGCAAGAAATGATGCTTATTATTTAATTAATTACATAATGAGAAAAACCACATATCATCTTTTTTTAAATCTATGAAATGAAACTTTAAACAAATATCATAATAAATGCTAAAAAAGATTACATATCATATTAGAATATGATCATCAAGGGTCTAGATTTTCAGTTACATCAAAAAATAAGGTAAAAGGATCCATAAGCAATATACCACATGACATCATACTATATATGATAAGATACTCGTGAGTTCAATATATTGTCGTAAAATCACCAACGAACCATTGTATACCATTACTCATGAAGGAACAACTGCTGAAAATGTCTAGAAAAATCTGTAATAATCAAAGTTCCAACTATTATATCTTTACAAACTATAAATTTATAAATCTGCATGAATAAATCTATGTCATAAATATATTTATGAGATCTTATGGGAAAAAGTTTTTTATCCAAATGGCAAAACATAGTATGCTTTCAAACCTTAAACGTTTTTGAACATTCGAAATAACACAAAGATTTTGGATATATTTCGATCGTCACAAAAGATTCGATTTTGTAACTAACACGTCGGATATCATGCCAAAAGAACCAAAATGATTCGGTGAGTTATAATCGAATTTATATACGATAACAATTGTTTTTTTTCAAACTGTAATTCCAAAATCTCTCGAAATAAACTCTAGCGCCTAATAGATAGATGAAATGTTAGTTTTGGAGAAATATTTCACTGTATTTGAGAAAACAATCCAGATTTATACTGTCTATGGTTTATAATGAAGCTATTCGAATATTTTAGATAAACTAATCGCACGCAATAATAATTTTTTGTCTGGTGTCTCTATTTAATTTGAATTAGTATGCTTGATCATGGTAAACATTCTCTGAATAAACATCAAAATCCATATTATAGTAAAAAAAGGAATCATTGAAGTACGACGATAGAAATGAGATATCCTATTGAATTTATTATAAATTTAGAGATCAAGATACTTTCGAATGGTTCAAAAATCTTCATATACAGAAAAATGGTGCGGTTTATCCTCATTTATGTCTTCTTTTGAACTAAATGCAAGGTTGAAACATAAAAGTATATTGATAAGAACAGAATTAATATTCGAAGTAATGAATTGGATTGCTATAATTATTATTCACCAAGTAGCTAAATCCCATATATGCCTGGATGATTATATATTGTGATTTTAACGTAAGACTAACCCAGGAATAATTGTCGAAATTGCACATCGAATTTAAGATACATTTAATGTTTAGTCTGACCCCATGATCGAGCAAAATGAAAAAATATGAATTTAAACGTGTATGAATTCTTAATATTACAAATGTTAATAATCTCTTATGCCCTGCATGTTAAGCATCAGAGACTTCAGGCTTTAGAAGCTGCAAATACACAACTTATCTGATTCATAGATGAATGAATCATATTTACAGACTCGAAAATATCATCCTATATTCCTAATTCTAAGTTTATTGAACAATAAAATCCAATATAATACAGATATTTGTCCTAAAGTTACACTATGTGTATCGATTTTGACATTTTAGAGATATACGTGATAGTAGACTTCCTGGCAAGAGTGACACTACTGTTTGTTTCTCCTTCAACGAAAGCAAAAATGGCGGGATTATAACATCAAAAATTTATGGTCAGTGGATAGTAAAAATTTCCCATACATATCATTTCATGTTCGGACTAGTTGATGGAATTAAACGAATGGTTTATTCTATATACTATAAATTGATAAATATTTAGTCAGTATATGATCGCAAATTTGAAAATACTTGATCATACATATTTAAAAGCGTCCTAGATATTGTTATACAGTGTTAATATTGAAATGAGAGTAAGGAACAGAATTAAACCATTATTCTTTTATTTTCTCACGAAATTTTAAATGGTAAATCATAATCTCGTATGTTCTCTTTTAGGTAATAATCCAAAAGATTTCTACGATCTCTACCGAATTTTTATTTTTCACAGATTATTACCTTCCTGCAGACATACTAATAACACATATGATCGCCATATTATTTTGATCTGTCCAATCACCATTAACTAATACACATAAAATATTAGATTTTAAAGAATTAGTGGCCATCAATTAAAATATTCAGGATATTTAAGATGCTTTAGGGATAATCCTGATCAAAAACACCAAATTCGATCATCAAAAGCTGCTTCCAAAACTCGCTAGACTTTACAAAAACGTCCTATCTATTAAGCATAATCCGTGTTGGTTAAGACACTGATTGTATTTCGTGAACAGTTAGAAAATCACATCAACAGTTATATCTACAAAAGAATGAACTGGATACAGAAGCCGAAATTTTTTTTTGAATTAATACAAACCAGAGTGTATAAGAGGCGATTACTGAACGATGAGTTCCGAAAAAAAACAATTTTACTTATAGTAAAATAAAATTAAAAAAATAATTCTTCTTCTATATATTGGTCATTAATCTGGTTATTATCGCTTAAGCGCTCAAACCATAAACTGATCGTTAATGAAATAAATATCAAAGCATATCCAAGCAAAATTTCTACTACGTACATCATCAAGATAAAAAATAAAAGCGCTAAAGATCCAATTTTTCCTATATTTAGCAAAAAATTACCATTTATTATTGAAGTAACACCATAAAATATCAAATCTAATACTATTAACGCAGCTAAATTAAACAAAAAATATACTGAAAGCTCCCGAAGAGTAATAGATGTATCTATAGATGGGATATATGGTTGTTGAAATACAAGCGCCAAGCATCGCATGACAAAATAATATTTTTATGAACACATTCATGTTGTCATAAATAAGTAAAAAACGTTTGGTGTTTGGACTATCAGATTGTTTAGATATAATTTGTTCAACGACGTTTGATGAGTTCTCTTTGGCGAGATACTGCGTAAAGCGCAGCTTTCCTTGACTTTCACTCAAGTTCAAGCATTCATAAATAGAGATAAAAACAATCAAGTACAGGATTCGGGCGTTTCTTTGAATTCTCGACAATGCAGAATTCTCCATTTTATGAGCCAAACCAATATGAGATAATATTAAAGATAAGCAGACGTGATTAAATATGGTCCGATGGCTATATTACCATAATATTCACTTATTTGTCCACAAATCCAAATAATTTGAATTTTCTAATCAATTATTATTGTCTATAATAGGAATATATGTTTTTTTTTCAAACATAATTATCATGGTTGCAAACAACGATAAAAAGTTGCCGATGATTATTTTATTATAAAATCATTCATATCATCAATATTTAACTTCGACTAAGCTCATAATTCACTGAAGATTCTGGTTTCGTTATTTTTATCAAACAACGTATTCAAATTTAGTGCGAAATTTAAAATTAATTAATAACTTTACTTTGAAAATGAATATCGTTTTAAAAGTTTTTTGGCTATCGAGCCAAAGGTTCCCGATGTGTTCTTCACTACTTAATCTAATTTAAACCTTAATTCGAGGTATTTATTGTCATTAAATCCCTCTTTCTCGCTGTATTATCATAATAAAGGATTCGAAGAAACACAAATAAATATTTCCAAAGTTTGATATTAAGATACAAGAATAGCTCATGAACACTGACAATTTGTAAGTTCGATTAAGATATCTGTAGTAAGCAACCACCGAATAGTAATGAAACCAGGCGTAAAACATTATTCCTGAGTTTATTAAATTTCAAAAATATAAATTACAGATATCGTTTGAATGTTATTTAAAATGACGACAGATTATTAAAGATTTGATAATGTAAATTATCAGCGCACATTAATTTTCGAAAGTCATTATGTTTCAACTTTTAGTGAATATTTTAATTCATATTTCTAAAAATATATCTATAATGAATCAATCAAAGATGAAAGTGTACACTTTAAGCAGTGTAATACCTCCAAGTGAATTTTATGAATATAACACTTCTATTATACGTACTGTATAGATGATAGATATAGTATTCAAATTTCTATATTGTTAAATCACAAAATCCCATTTATTACCCTTATTATAGATTCGATGAATATATTATAGCTGCTGCAATATGTCATTGATTATACCCAAAACAATTATCAATAGCTTTAAGTTTCAGAAATTCAAATATAAAACGTCAAACTAGTATAAATTTACTTTAAAGCATCGATTAATTTAGAATCATAAAAATTTAATTAAATAAAGATATCTTCAAGATCTACACACATTAAAACCGCCCACACTGGTAACTACAACGTGTTTCATGTCATCTTCATATCAAAAAAATCTCTGTAAATTGGCGCATTTAACATATTTGAATGATAAAAACAGTACAGATGTCGATGCAAATAGTTATCGGTCACCTTGATAACTTATGCAAAGAAATATTTGAAATTTTATGAACATGTAGAAATAACTTCCATTTCATTATTGCTACATATTCTGCCAAACCCTCTTAAAAACTATTCTATCAAATGGAACAAAATACCCTCTGTGTATTAGAATAAATTCATCTAATATTCATGGACCTACTATATTGATTATCACGTTTTTTATACTGTCAAATGAAACTTTGCGTTAACAACCCAATTAAATCTACGATGATTTTTGAATAAAGGAATACATGTAATTGGAAATGTACGAAATTTTCAGGAATTTAAAGCTGGATTAGAAAGTTTGTGAATGCTTGTAACAATAGTGAATTAATCATTTTCAAGGAACGATCATGTAAAAATATTATGATATTCTTAGAATGAAATCTAGTAAATCTTTCAAAAGAAGAATTCTTTAAATTACAATCTATATTATATACATTCGAACCTTTTGAATCAGTTTCCATTCTATATAGAAAATATTTTTATATCGACATATCAAAATTTATTTTTATTCTGAATTTCATTAAAAAATAGACAGTAATATCTCGAAAGCAGAATACCCGGGATACTAGAAAACGTCTGAGCTAGATTTTGATTTATGATACAATAATTTAAGTTTTCTGATGAACCTCGACCATTGACCCCCATTAAACGATTTCTACTCTATCATTCGTTGATTTAACTTGAACACAGGGGCTTTTTAAAATCTCCAGCGCATTCTCGACGAGCTGGTTGTATATTTTAAACCACATTTTCCCATATTTTGAACATTGTATATTTTGATTGTTATTCTATGTATTAACGTACAGCATAACTCTATGTTTTTTCACAATTTACCCTTCTGCAACCAGATAACCACGGACCGGTATTTTCTATCATAATTTTAAGACTTCTCTAAATCACATATGATTTTTTAATATCGCAGACAATATATATTTTCTAGGTGTGTGTACAGTATATATATATATATATATTATATTGATCAAAAATATGATTTATCCATTTTTATTATCATTGAGTTTGGTTTTTGGGATCGTTTTATTGGACGGAAAGGATCAAAGCTATATTATCTCAGATTTCTTGTGGTAAATTTTTTAATGTACGAGCATGTTTCCTGAACTAATTTAAACTCTGGTGCCGATGTAGAACTGTACTCACGTATCGACAAAACATGCTAGATTCAAAAAGCCAAAAAACGTATTTCTATCTATTCACTCATCACATACGTTTGATATAATGATCTACTTAGCCTTATTGTTTTAACAAGCCCGTGAACCATTTCACATACTTAAATTTACTCATTATGTAGATTTGAGAGGTATAATCCGAAAAAAATTAGTTCCATTAAAAAAAATATTGAAAATAGATAGAGTCGCATATTTGCCAAAGGTATTAGGAGATTTTCAATTCCTTGATAACAAGTTATGATAATATTTCAATAAATACATAATGTGAAAAATACTACTGAACAACTCTTTAATTCTAATAAATACCGAAACATTAATAAACCTCGAGGAACATTTTGGATAGAAACAAAAATCATAAAAGTTCCTTTATTTCAACAAGGCAACACTGAAGAGAAATTACCAATATATTTAACACATTCCAAGAGCGGCGAGATAAATATATCCTATGATTATTCGAGATATATATTTGAGTAATTCACCCTCTGTATGATAATTTTAATTGCTTTTAGTTCAAATCATTTATGCATAAGACCATCTTTTTTAATGCTCTATCTCAGAACAATAAACCATTGAATATACCTGCAAAGATGTATTTGTAATTTTGAATTAATATACCTTGGTATCTCAAATATATCGACGTTAACGCACAACTCATTAACATATATATCCACAGATATGAAGATTTCTTTGTTTTCATAGGGTGAATAATGATATGGATGTTACTTAATATACAAAAAACTGTTTTTACAAGAAATTTAGATTATAGTTGTGATAATGATGTTGGTTCGTTTTAATACCAATATAGTTAAAAAAATGATATTTATTTATTTTGTTGATGCCACGATAATATAGGGAGAATTTTTTCTTATTGTTGACCTGCATATCCATAATTCACTAACGTTTTTATTTGGAATGGTTACAATCAACGAAAAAATATTTAAATCATATTATTTATGAAGAGAATAGATTTGTGACCGATGAAATTCTGGTTATTAATATTATAATTTGTTACCGGGATGAAAAAACTGCATCGACAATATTTATTTGGCAATTTGATATATCCGTTGTTTCGTCATGTAAAACAATTAATCGATTCATAAAACAATAAAAATGGAACAAATCAACAGATACATCTATGAAAACTCAAATTTTCAAAAAACATCATTAAAATATTTACACAAAAGTAAGCGAATTTGCTCGTTGAGTCGTGTTTTTAAACGTGTTAGGATATTCGATTAATCTTTCTCGAATTTCTTAACCTTCTATTCCTATTAT
The DNA here is from genome assembly GCA_000827895.1 of Thelohanellus kitauei. NCBI lineage: Eukaryota > Metazoa > Cnidaria > Myxozoa > Bivalvulida > Myxobolidae > Thelohanellus > Thelohanellus kitauei. The sequence goes on from JWZT01005389.1 coordinate 65,050, forward strand.
TTATTATAATAAATTAGAAAAAAACTATCCATATATACAACGCGGCAAATAGAAAGAACAAATTAAATTAAACGACGCGTTATAATACAAACGAAATTTGGTAAATTTGAAATAAAATGATAAATCTTTAGATATATTTTGTACATTTATCTAAATGACGATTCTAGGCGAAAATCCAATAAATGTACTCATGCATCTGAATTTTTGTCGTAATTCAAATTAATTTCATTTAGATTAGAAACTAGTTATAATCATAAAAAGTATGAGATATTTATTTTACTGATTAACCTTATCTCGTTTTCTACATATCAAATAACCATGTATTCGTTAAATTTTCAAAACCTTCGCGCTAATTTTCATAAAATTGGCATCAGGAAACATATTGTATTACAAGATTTCCAATCAGGAAATCACAAAAAGCTAGATATTCATTTATTTGATAATATATTTGGGACAAAGGAGGCTTTTTTTTATGATTCCAGAATAAGTATATACAATAAACAAATATCTCGTGTATAAGCATAAATTGACGTATAAATAAGCATATATAAATCGTTATTTAATTATAATCATCTCATACAACTTTTTTACAAGCTTTGAATTATTAAATACACTAACTAATCATGTATAAGTTTACTCAAGTAGAAAACGAAGATCGTTTTTGTACTCATAAAAATCACAACATGAGAATACAATTTAAATGATTGGACGCAACTAATATTTAATAAACGAGTTCTTTAGCAAATTTTTTAATGAATCGGATTATCTTTCACGATTTTTCGTTTTCTATCCTAATCATGAACCGGTAAATGAATACTGGTTGTATGAGACAATTCAATAAATGAACATATAAGATAATCCTGATTAAATAAGTATATTTTTGATTATCAAGACAAAATATTCATATTAGTGGCATGATAATTCATTAAAATACTTCAAATGAATAATAGATTTCTCAAAGAATGTCGTATTATGGTAACTGAACAGTGGTCAAGATGATTTCTATCAGAGATACGATACTTTTAATTTGTATCTAATATTATCTGTGAAAGCTTTACTTTATCATGAAAACCGGAAACTTAATGAGTATCGATTGAATAGCTACTATATATTATTATTATTTGTATTTGTATCTATGGATCCTTTGTGCTGATTAAAATTCATTGAAAGATGCGATTAATTCAGTTTTCAGAAGACAAAGTGTCAAATCATTAGTTTAGAAAAATCGAGCACAAGAAATCGGAATGTTTTGAATTGGTATAGGCTCTCTGGATTTATGAAACAAAAGAACATTGTCACAAAGATATTGTTATTAACGTTATTTTAAATGCTTTGATTTCCTCAAAGATATATCCAACATACAGATAATTCATTTATTCTTCAGGTGTTATGCGTTTAAAAATTGAGTGATCGTTTTAGGCTCAGATAAAATCATATTCATTGTCACACCACTCAAATATATAGGTAATTGTTTTGTGATTTCCGAAATAGACGTTCTAGTTCGCAATTTTTTTAAACGTTTATTTTCTTGGTCGAATGTTTGCTGGAATTTTATTTAATTTATATTCAATCTATTATTACTACCTATTTGAATAACCTGTGGCTACTATCATGAAATTAATTATTATTATATTTAAAATAGATTAATTTGTCATTTTCAATTAAAATAAATGCAATCGTGTAATTTCCAACATGCCACATTTCTAATTTGATATCTCTGTCGTTGCGGCTTGTTTATTTCTGTGCATTTTGTTACTGTAACCTAATCAAATAAATTTCATCAAGTATATATTCTAGTTATTTTATCATATTTAAAATTATTCCCAAAAAATGTACATGGCATGATTTGAAGACACGTTATTGACAAAGATTTACCCTAACACAATTTCAAAATAAATAATCGGAGCATTCACTAGAAATTTCGAAGGTTATCGGGATAAACAGTCATAAATATTTGCAAAAATGGAATAGTATTACGACTAAATTCTATGAAATCCACTTGTTCATTTTTTATTTGTATTGTTCACATAAATGTAATTAAATTCACAGTAATTCTATATGTCACATGATATTTCTACTACTCTTTTAATGGTTCTAATGATAAATAATAAAAGACTTATGTTGTTTTCTGTTTCATTTAATCATGGTAACTTTCATAATACTGCCAGAGTAAAGATATAAATGAATTATCATGAATGTAAAATTTTAATATTATAACACAATATCACCATTGATTTGTTAAACTACGGGTAAATCTGGGTTGAATTTGATACTATTTATTCGTAAATCACATAAAATTAAATGACGATAACTTTCATCATAATATCATAATATATCTTTGATACATAGTAGGAATCTTGGAGTCGATTTTTTCAACATACGAGGTTTATAAGCCCAAATGATGCTATAAGTAGAATCAGTGATTAATTAGTCCGTTGTTTTGAAAGATATTAGCACGGCGTTAAGCATTTTATTTAAGATATAGTTCGGCAATTTTTTTAACAAATATATTTATACTATTAATAAGCAGAAAGATTTGTAAAACTCTTTCTTTGAAAATAAATAATTGAGGTCACACATTCCCTTTTAATATCAAAAAGATATATCTAATTTAAAATGAAATTATTATTTTAAAACAATCAATAAACAGGAAAATTAAAAATTAAATCTAAGTAATCTTCAAACGTGACAAGATATGACAAAATGGTCAAAGTATCCATAACCAGGTCGCATATTCGAGCATACACAATAGTTATAACATAATTGTTAAATGAATATAAAATTATTCGTTATTTTTATCGAAACAAGCTAATTTTATATGTTATTGCCATTAAAATGATAAATATGACATTTAATGCATGAAAGAATTTTTACAACGTTATGATAAATTGATTTTCAATTCGTTCATTTTAGACACCTACAAAATTTTATGCGTTTAGAGATCGAAAATTAATTTTAAACCCGTTGTAATTATTCTGCAGACCATGATTTTGTTTTTAGAGAGCTAATCGAAGGTTATCACGAATGTGATTTGGCGCATCTACTTGCTTGGTGATCAGAGAATATAATGTAATGTAACACACATATTGAAATTTAAGCATTGATTCTCAAAACTGGTGTCCTGACTAACATTCCAAAGAATGACTCATTTGGCTATTTTATCCATTTATTCAGAAATGATGTTTAGAAGCTAACCACCCTATCAAGCCAATTCGAAACACTATTCCTGACAAAGATGCGATGTCTGACGGTGACTGACTTCAGATTGAAGAATCATTTTTATGATATTAATCAGAAAAAGCAAGATTTTTTCATTCGCAAATTATATTGAGATAAGAATATCAAAATTGAAAACGATTATGCTGATGGAACATCAGATGTGTTTTTAAGACAAAATCAACAATAATCGATAGAAAAGGTGTATTCCTTATACCTGTTTCAACACCATCTCACATAAACACAAAAATGTACTAACAGTTCAATGCATACAAATTGTATATTTACTGTGTTTTTTTCCATATAACTTTCATATACTATAAGCTGCACTATCAATTAGAATGGTATTTTTATATAGATTAGCAGCACTTTCCCACAAGCCTTAACAATTTTGAATCTTTTAATTAGTTTTATCAATATCGTAAATGCCACACATAAAAATATCTTGCACCATCATCCGCCAAATCAAAGTTATCCATATGAACAAAAGTCCACTCGAATAGAAACTGCTAAAAGGTTTGATGTTAATGAGCCTATGGTTCGAATATGGTGCAAATCTGACAAAAAACTCGCTGTTATTACATCTTAAACTGAGACGTTTAAAAGCACCAACCTCCATTTTGGACAGTACAGGAAAATAGCTTACAAAATATATTGATTAACAGCCATGTAAGGGCCTGCAAATAAGTGGCATCAGAATATTACAACAGGCTCGTCTCGTTGTTAAAGCAGAGGATATCCAATTCATTGATTCACCAAAATTTACCTATAACTTTATGAAGCGAAATAACTACGTTAATCAGGCGAATATATCTGTCGGACATCTACCCACTTATTTGACAGAAAAGAAATGTACTTTTCTAACATATGTTGAACTAACATCAAAAACATTTCTTTAGATCATATCGGAAACATGGAAGAAGTACCTGTCAAATTTGATCTTAATTTCGAATTCGCAGTTTCAAAGAAAGGATTTGTTGATTTCAATTTTAACCACATGTACAGAAAGAAGTAACCTCACGGTAGTACTTGTTCTCCTCCCTTTTGGTCACAAACTTCGACCATATTTTTTTTAAGGCTGAGATAATAGCTAAAGAAAATTTTCCTAGATTTTTTATTATATCAGAAAATGAAAATCAGTTATCGAGTGAAAATGTATGGAATGTTTATACTTATTAATTGATCAAAATTGATTCTTATTAGCTGTTAAAACGATACATTTAACAGATCTTTTAAGTATAATTTTGTAGAAAACACTACTGATTTTACGGCGGTGCAGAAAAATTTGGAACCATTTGATATATCCTAATAAATCAAATAGAATCTTAGAAGCAACTGGGAAGAATTCTCTCTGAATATATACTTATATTTCAGAAAAAATGGAATACATATAATAAAAGCGATATGTGCTACTGTTTTATAGTTGGTTAAATGTTACTTAGGAAGTGTTAAATAGAATACTGTTAGAAATTGATTGACGAAAACGGGCATATGTTTTAATGGTGTAAGCGTTCATATTTACTACAATGAAAATAATTTCTGAAATAGAGAACTCTACTGATCATAATGATGCGTGTAATAAAGACTACTGAGCATATGAATTCGTTTTACATTGTGTCGAAAATTTAGAATAAGATCATGAATTTTAATAATGTAAAATCATAAAATTCATTATACACATTCTATTTATCTTCTTGGGCAGCACTTTTTTTATGAACAGCAAAACCAATATATTATTTTGTATTTTAAACAAATTTTGTCATCTAACAAGCTGCTTGTATCAGACGAATCATGTAAATTTTGTTAATATGAATCTGCTATCAAATTCTATTTAGTTTAAAGACTTAGCAAAGAGAGAGTTTCAAATACGATCTGAAAATGCTAATATCAAGTGATGTATCTCTCACTTGATACTGGACTACTGAAAGACGATTGAAATCGACAATTGGACCAATCGATTAAATAAATTCTGATTTTTAAGTCGTTAGAATGATTGTCAATTTATCCTTTTTACTTTGGATTATCTAAATACTGATTTATTTTTAATAAAAATGCTTATGAATATAGGAGTTTATTTCAATCATAATTTGGATTGTTGACTCGTACACAGGTTGTCCCATTCTGAATCGACACTAGCGCGTAGAATCCATTTCTTTACTTAGTTTGTCTTCCTACGGAATATGATAAATTGAAAGAATCTAACAAATAATTATGCTAAATTCCCCAAACATTACTGCTGATACGATTAAAAATAGTTAACACAAATATAAGAAAATTTATATATTTTTTACAATATCATCTTAACTGATAAATTTCGACTTATGAGACTGCTCATTAAGACGAGACGTCTGTAAAAGCCAAAAGATGATCCAGGTAGATATCAAAACCGCCTCCAGAAAATTTAAACAAATTAACACTGAATATCCAATATGGACTTTTTTTAGATTCATATAATTATTTATATTGAGTAATTGTAAAAATTATAAATGGAGATGAAGACAATTTAATATTAGCATTATGTATTAAAAAAATAAAGGGTTTAAGTTATTGTTACTTAACTCATATTTTTCGAAAGCATCAAGCGATATATAAAACGTACCCCAGATTATTGCAAAAATTCTACAATTCAGACTTTGTACTGATAAATATAAGCCTTTATATCTCACACTAAATCCCTCTAACTTAAATATCATCTTCCAAAACCACCTAAGTCAAAATTTACATTTCCGAGCTTAGCTTTCATTCAAGTCTTCCGACCTTTCTCGAGCCAAATATTACGTATTTAAAAAGGCTGCGTTAATCTTCATAACACCACAACGTGAAAGTTTCGAAGAACAATCTTGGATAATACATTGAACACATGATTCTGGAATCCTAATTCTATTCAAATAAAATGTCCCTGAAACGTGGTCTTACTGGAAATCCAATTAATTGAATCATCGAAACATTTGCACAACACAAATATAGTAGTCAATCAGTATTGGTATCTTTTGGCCGCGAAGTAATCCTGAAGCCTGAGAATCGATTTGTTAGCCTCCAAAATGGAATATCTTTCGCATTTAGCTGAGTAACCAAATTTAACTTTAACTTCACATGTTTGAATGCATATTCATTCCATATAGAATTTAGACTCATAGATAGTACTCTGGAGAGCGGCTATTCTGATTTCCGTTCATCACAATAAACGACTTTATAATGAATTACCGAACTAAGAAACTGAAATCTGTATATTACATCCCACTTCTAGACTGTCCCTTTTATTAAACATTGTTACAAAATCCAGATTCTTTACTTACGATCGGATGATGACTAACGGAGCTTATCCTATAAATATTAAACAGTTGAATGATATTTTCACAAAGATCGTCCAAACTATGTTTCAACTCGTTTTACAGATTAAAATACAAATATCATTACTGTTTAATACAACCATTACCAAGAGGCCATGTACTATTCCACTCAAGATAAAAGATGTTTTTAAAATGAATCCTAAGTCTTTTTAGCACAGGAATAATAGGAAATTACTTTAGTCTAACCATACATCACTAAATATCCAATTTTGATAAAGAACGTAGAAATCAGAAGAGTTGTTAACTATCGAGGGACAGATGCATTTATTAAGTGAGAAGCCATCACCCGCTCCATTTTAAAATATATTAGTTGAATCTTTGGAGGGTCCCAAGATCGAGGCTCTTAAGCAAGCTTGACCTCAAGCAAAACAATCATCAAATTGAAGTTAAAGATGACGCCAGAAATTTAATAGCATTTGCTGTCTCTTATGGGCCTATTAAGTATATCAAATTTCCACTCTGACTACTATACGATCCATGGTAGTTTCAAATGATTATATATGAATTGATCATAATTATTTTGTTCATATCGGGGATTTTTGACTCATTCTGACACTCTCACAGTCAAACAACGATCATATCGATCATCTCAACCAGTGTTAAATATTTTAAATCAAATAATACAGCATAAACTCTGCATAATCAAAATTTGCACAGAAATCGTTGATATTTCTCCATAAAATTTGATTGGAATAACGAATAAAACCATATATAAGTCATGAACGATCAAAAACGCTAATAGAAAAAAATTCAAAAAATGATCTTCAGAAGCTTATCAGATTAATAAATTCATTTCGAACACTAATTCTTAATTCAGCGACAAAATCGCACAACTCACCATTCAAACACCCAAAAATTCGTGCCTTTTTACACAAACGACTTTCAATTCTAAGGTTGATAATATTCTGAGCCAGATTAAACAAAAATATGTTAAACGGTATAAATTATTTTTAGCCATTCTTTTTTGAAACATGAGCATCGACAATTACTATTGGTCCCTTTTGTTACAGACTCGAGGAACCATTTTGCAATTCAGAAGAAGAACTAACGCCTAAACCCAACTACACTATGAGTTAAATATAATTGTTATTAAAAGTTAAACCGCGAGAGAATATCCAATCGATAGTTTTTAGATAAATATTATCATATGAACTGAGATTAACCTCATTCACTTCTAGAAATTAGTTCTCCTGAGAGCCAAAGGATTTAGAATGTTATATTGGGGTTTAATCAACTCTTGAAATATCACAGTGGTGACAACAACTATCACACTGACATGTTATCAAGACCTGCTATCATAAAAGATAAAGAAAGATAATTTTTGATGATTGAAGATATGCAACACCTTTAACCATCTATCCAACGATATGAGAAAGCTAACCAAAAGTAAATCCTAATTCTTGAGAAAAATATTGCAAAGTATACTTGACTATCTCACACACCTCGACTCGCAAATAAATTGTATAAAATTAAGAACATTCTTTTACGTTACTAACATTTCAAAAAATGCTAAATGTATCGTATCTACTGCTCAATATGCCCACGATTCTAAATAGGTAAAATAGGTTGCGGTATGCATTATGGGATGCTATACACCCAATTACGTTTCAAGGATATATACACCAAAACATTTGATCCCATACCCACAACGGGTTTTATTGGTCCGGATATACCTAAAAATTTCTGGATATTTATAGTCATACAGCGATGCATTTAATGTCTACTGATATTTGTTATCTAAACATTAACCAAATTACAACTATTCGTATTCTTTAGGAATGTGGAAACTCTCATGTAGAACGAAACAATATTAATGGTCAAATCTATTGATTATACATCTTGGGCGATCAGTTAATTGCTTGAGAAACTTTGAGAACAACATTTTAAAATCTTTATAAAGTCTAAACATCGATACGTGGTCTCAATGTATAAATCAGATTCTCATTTTTCCTTCGATATTTGGTCATCCTGGGATTATATATACCGTCTGACTAGCTTAATGTAGCACATGGCAATGTCTACATTGCTGCTTCGAATGCATTCTGAATAAAATAGTTCATGGATCTCAGTTTTTTTAATTTATCTAAAATGAATACGCGATATTTATTGAGAATTGTAAGGATAATCATGCCATTTGTACTGAAAGCGATTGCACTCGAGCACTGTAGAATGAATGGAAACCCACAGTTCGGGAATAAGGGTCCCGAACTTTGACCGATTGAGTTAAACGTGATTCAGTATTTGATTGTCCATAAAAATATTGTTGTTACATACTAATTGGTGTTTCCATCCGACGAACCACATTATTGCCTCCCCAAAGCAATATACGGCATATACAAGCATTCCAATAATAGCTGAATGCAGTGCCATGATCATGACTCCAAATGATTCAATAAATGAAAATCCTAGTTAAATTTTCAAGAAAGGCCCTTTTCGATCTATATTTGACAAATAGCGTCTTCTCTACTAATTAGCATTAAAATTATAAATATTTAATATGATACATTATTGCAAATATATCTCTCAATATCGGGTAAAATGGCTAAAAATATAAATTCTTATCCGATCATTTATCATGATACTTTCAAAGATAAACCCAGGAGAGGATTAAAAACTCAAATATAGAAGATCAACCGTATGACAAAATGAATTTTTATTTAGATTTTTTGGTGAAAATAGTTAACATCGCTCATTTACACACAAGGAGTCAATTAAAAACGGCAAAACACTTCCACTGTTTTTTTATGCTTCCGATTGTTTTTGGTAGACAATGGCGAGACTCAGCATAGAATTTTAATTAATTTGAAGATAAATTGATGCAAAAATGTCAAGAAGATACTATAAAAAAATTAAGAATCTAATTTTTGCGATATCTCACTTGTAAATGGACGTGAGTCGTAGAAAAATTTCATTCAAATGCGGTCTGCATCCCGGATGAGGACAATGGATTCTGCTAAGAATTCGGCAATAAAATATCGATGAGTAAATATAATTTATTGACAATTATTCTATGTTGTAATATTTCAAAAAGATCGAATGAGACAAGCATAAGATCATTATTATATCGTTCCTGCAAAATTTCATTCTAGAACCAGCATCATCGATTGTGGCTTCAAAACCACAGAAGATTCTAATACACCGTGGCTAGTTTAAGAATCTATATTTGTAAAATTTATGTCAGAAGTTTAATGTTAACAAAGTCTTTCTCAATGAATAGATGATAAAAATTCTAAATATAAAAATAGACGAAATAGCGCAACAAAACGCATGTTAATCATTAGGTCAGAAAAATCGCACAAGAGAATTTTGCTTTTCAATCAGAGATCTAGATTCTCAATGATGAATCTTTCAAAAATTCTTTGGAATACAATATTTTTGCGAGTGTTTGTTTTAAGTTATGTAAATAAAAGATGACTAGTTTTTGACTAAGCTTGTTTCGGTCTTGAAGGATATTATTCTTGATATCTATTTTCGAAAAAAAGGGATTTGTTTATAATAAATAGATATTTGAAAAACTGAGAATTCTCACGAAAGTTCATTTATATGTATAAAATAATCGTTGCATGAAATAATCCACAAACCACAAGACAGGATAATTTTTAACAAATTCATGCAAATAATAAACGCCGATTTTCTGATAAATTTGATTTATTTAATAAATACATAAATAAGATTTGTTAGACACGGATGAAGAATGAAGAACACGAAGTTCACAGTGAATATTCTCCCTGAGTTTAAACAAATTCATACATAAATATTTGATCGATAAATAAGTGTATGTTTAACATCGAGATATATTTTTTCAAATAGACAGTCCAATAATTGCATGTATAAACAACATTTTTTCAAAAAAATACAATTTATCATAAACCAGAAAAAACCACTTCATCTAAAGATGTTCGTATGAATTTGGTCCCATTATTTCAACCTCACTCTTTACCTTAAATGCATCAACATGATAGGTCAAATATGGTTTAACATGAGTTTCGATCAAGACCAAATATCTAGAAATACCAAATCCCAGAAATATCTTTATATATTCTGAAATTTCTTGTAATTTCAAATGATATCTGACCTGCATTAACAAAAAACATAACTGCTAATATTTTAGGATTAAGAGTATTCAGATTCAGTCTTCCGAACATTCAAAATTAATGTTTTCATATGATAGCCTGAAATATTATAAAATGACTTAAATATGAATTGAAATCAATTTTGATTACAGGTATGTGTTATTAATTATTCTTTTAGTATCATAAAACTAACGGTTTTTCGCACCCAGAATTATTATAGTTACCCGATTATTATGCATTTATTATTTCTAAAATATTTAATAAATATTTAGGATGTTCATAGATATTTTTATCGAATATTCTCCTTTATGTTAAAAGTAAATACAATACGATTATTCTTAAAAAACCAGAAACGTAAACCAGCTAAACGGAAGATCTAAGAATGGATGGTCCTTGTCCGTACGCTTAGAGATTTATAACACAGACACCCAGTACATGATAGAAAACCACTTTCTGAATCTATGACAATATTCTGTAATCTAAAACAGTAGAAATACAAAATAGAACATATCAAACTACTGAAACAGTAAGTCCAAATGGATAGTAAACCAACTGCGAGCTGATATCCTATGTTCCTTGTATTTTTTGAGACTATAATACGATAAGCATGTTTTAAACATTCTTGTGAGCGCTATTTGTGATACATAAAATGTTAAAAATATTCGATTTATGGTATTATATCCAGATTTCCACATGATAAATCGAATAAATCGTACACGCGTAAATATTTTTACTGATACTATTAATAAATTTAGTTAGCCTAAACGATAAATAAAAGTGATGTTTTCATGACCAAAACTACAATCAAAATATGAATAATAGATCATGTGAGGAAAATACTACAGTATTCATTTGTTTAAGGATTTTCAATATTGCCAATTGGTACAGTTTAAATGCTGGTTACAACATCCTCAGCAATGTTTTATCATTATATTATTATCATTTAGATATCTACCGGTTTTAATTATCGCTTTATGTGATATATTTAAATTGCGTTCAATCAGCTTTAACAAACTTTTCAGCCAGTAACTAATGATTCAAATGGGTCACAACGTCTAAAAGAATATTTAGCTATCGGATGTGTACATGTTCTATCATATGATGTGGTATAAATGAAACATTTAACTAATTTTCTTAACGTCTTAAAGCTTAAAAAATATCAACAATATTATTAATTCCCAAATGTTTGGAATAGCCCCTTTTGTTAGTAATGTATAACTGCCTAAAACCTAATATCTTTTTCGAAACATCATTACTCAAATTACAAACTTTCTACCTTCTCAAATTTGTGTTTATGGAATTGATCCCATCCACTAATTCCTCATTCTGATAAATGATTTTTTTTGACTTCGGTCATTAAAAGTGTTTAAACCTTGAACGGCACATTACTTTGCGTACTTTACATCGACTGTTTTTGGGATGTTGTCCACAAACAACCTTCTCCCAGGGTCGTATCAAATATTGGCACCCGTTTGCACAAAAATACTCGTGTAGTGCAAGACTCACACTTGCTAAACAGTCACCCTTATGCGTTTGTACTTAAGGGCTGGTGTACTAAAGTGCATTTGAATCGCTGGGAATAGATTGTGAACTGATAACTGTTTTATTGATAAGACGAACATATATATTCTTAAATACAAATTCTTTCATTTCCTATATGTAATTTTGTATGAAATGACTTCAAAAATAATTTTTAATTCCATTCAAAAGAGATGTGAATTTAAAATGATTTTCTATTTGTATAACACATATTTATTTGAAAATATTTTGAAAATTTATTTTGCATTGAAACTATCAAGGATCATATAGTCATGTTATGCCGACTTTACTTCAAAAAAATAATTGATGAGCATAGTTTTACAAATATAAACTCCTGTAGGCCAAATAATAATTGATTATTAGATTCTTGATTGTTTAAAATACTTTGTTTAAAAATACTTGAATAGTATCGATTCAATAATTCAGGGAATATATTGTGACCATACCTGTCATGTAGAGTTTAGTCTTATTAATTTCTGAAATTTTGAATACGATAAATTATTCAATTATTATAGATCTATAACGAATTACGGAACGAATTCATCGTTGTTAATAAAATACAATTATTTTTTTATTTTATTACATAATTTCAAACCCATATTTCAGTCATTTCATTATTAATAGAACAAAGATACATACAATCTTATATCATATTTCTAAATATGTAAATCAATACATGTGTTTTAGAGCCGTGAATAATCATATTTAAAGGTATTAATTTGATCTTGATTTTTTTGAAAGAGCTAGTACTTATTTTTGCCCATATATCAAAATTCAAAGTAAATTAATTTCATTCCCACTGTTTAATGTTATACTCTTTTTTGCCGTGAATACATAAATCTTGATGGTCAAAATTACTATATTCCTATCAAAATAAATATACCGATGGATCATATAAATATTATCTCTAATTTATCAATATACCAAAAAAAATCATAATTTATTCAAAAATATATTTCATATATCATTTATTCATTTTCTTCTTCAATCTTTTCTTCAGAAAATGATATTATTGATCCATCTAAGAGTTAGAATAATCATTGCATAAATAAAATCAATCCAAAGCAATTTTTCAATTTAGAGTATTATAAAAAGGATAGATTAAACTCTATCCTTATTCATACATAATAAATTTTTAGGTAGGTCCATTGTCCCAAATACTCGAAACTGAATACAGGTATACACATTTTATCAATGCCAAACAACTTCCCTGAGTAGCTAAAATAATACCAGTAATAGAGCATTATCCGATTGTTTAGAGTATTTATCGAAATATGGAAAAATCCTAACATGAGTGTTTTATAGTCCCAAAGTTTCAATTACACTAGCACCTTCAGTCTGGATGATTGGCTGAAAACTCTGTTAAATTAAAAACTGACTTTCCGTTGGGCTGTTAAAAAATTACGACGTTGTTGTCTTTAACATTAAGTCTACGAAATAGAAAATTGGTTGAATAATGTCAGAAATTTGCTGATTAAAACTGTAATGGATAAATATTTATGAAAGTATTATTAGTAGGGTATTAAATTGTTTCTTTGTAGATGTATGATCGATGACATTCAAGAACTTCTAAAATGATAAGATCTATATTTATTCACGTTATTATCGTCACAATTTGTTAAAGATTTAGTTTGAAAACATTAATCGTATCAATTTCTCAAGACATCCTATATGCAAATTTAAGAAAATACGTTCATACATATCTGAGAGCACATCCATAAATAAATACTTATACCGATTTGTCGATATGATCTGTGTCCAGACATTAATATCAATTTTGCACAATGAATATGTGAAAATTTGTGAATTAATCTGTAATCAATATATTGCTCAATATAGACACTAAATCAATAAAAGTATTGGTTAAAAACATGCCATACACTTTAAATGTTTTAAGTGTTTCAATAAACTAACCATATTACTGGGAATATAGGAAATCATTCCAGAAAAATGAAAAAAAAATATTTTTTAAATTCAAATATGTTTTATTATTTGATTAGTTATTTAGGCATATTGATTGTATTATAGAAATAAAATATCATGTCTCTCACGATGAAGTTTAATTACCTCTTCTGCTGATCGAAGGACAGAATTTTTTTCCTCCAAATATGATTCTAATTTTTGCTCATTGTCTCCCGACATTACTTCCTAAAATTAAGAGGCAAATATGTGAATCGAATAAATATTACATTTTATAAATTATAATGTTTAACATTATACACGGTAATTAATCGTTATAAAGATGTTATAATGATATTTTTATTTTTGAAAACATCATGTGATTTTTTGAACTATAAAACATGATCTTAAGTTGAATATTGAAATATAAAATTATGTTTACTATGACAGAGATTATGAGGAATGAATTATATAAAATTTTTAATATATCACTTTGAAAAAATAGTCATCACAAATCTTTGATAATCATTTTACCTATAACCAGGGTAAATTTATGAATACTAAAGATAAACTGTTTAGATTACACAATTTACAAAAAATACGACATTAAACAATAAACCTTAATTGATACACATGTAAATCATAAAATATTGAACAAATATTGAGTGATTCAACCATTGCAGATTTCGAACTGAAACACTGAAAATATTAGTTTTAGAGATTCATAAATATGGCTTGTTTGACTAAAATATAATTTAAAAATAACCTAGTTCATCATGGGCCCATTTAAAATCACTCGAGTTTTAAAATAATTCACCTTTAATATAAATGATTATATATGAATATTTTGTAATGTTTTCAATCAAAGGAAAATTCGGTTGGTTGTAAATATTACAATTATGAAGTTATGAAACCAATTCTTAACATTAGCTGTGGGATATTCAAAATAGTTTTATACATTTAGACTATAAAATAATATATAATATTATTAAAAAAGAATAATTACAATGTATCGAGACATCACATCATCTACTGCTGAAGTCAGAGATGTCAAATCGGCAGGTTCAGCTTTTGTGGACTAAAATTAGACAATATATATATATAATCTACACCTTAATAAACACGTAGCTTGTCCATATTGATATAATATATTTACTGTTGAATTATGGAGTTGTTTTTAAGATAAATATTGTGAAATAACTAATGAACTAATTTGCCTTGTGATAATTCAGCTTTTAGTTCATTAGATTTAAGAAAATCCATTTATACTTATGTACATTATTTTATCATCAACAACATTATAGCCGAAAATAATTTTTTGATAAGAGTAAATAATGGAAAATTGTAAATGTACCAATACCATATGGCTTAAATATTACAAGATCAAATAACTCAAAACGAATAAATGACATTTCAAAATCATCGAATGGTTAGATACAAACAACAACAAATTAATTTATGATACGATTACCAATTTTCATCATAAAACTATTTTGATTTATAGGGTGTTAAATTTACAAACACTTGACGGTGTTGTAAAATTCAAATTATTTCGGGAAAAGTAGTACGAAAATGTATTTGTATCTGAACGAATTCATATATCATCAGTTTAAGTTCAGAAACTGATATACTCGAGTTCAATATATTTTTTGATGCCCATCCAGTTTAAGTAACAAACCTGAATCGAATTAGTAGCTGAATGTCAAAGATTTACAACTACATCATGCATGCCAATAAATATCAAAATATGGTCGAAGTCTATATCGAATTTATTTTCATGGCAATATTTCCGAGCACATCATGCATGTAGGAATATTGTTCGAAAACTCAAATTCAAAAGGATGAAAATAATAAACATATATCAGTTTATCTACAAAAGAATAATTATCGTATTTTCATTTTGAAGATTAGGTAGTCGTTTAAGAAATGTTTTTCTATATATTGTCAATAAAAATAAATAATGACGATGTATTGTCCTCGTTTATAGTGTTAAAAAATTCAACTATAAAAATAAATCACATTTGTTCATCCATGAGATGGTAAAATGAATGATATTTCGATATGTTTTATCGACATTCTAGATGAATGGTAATTTTTTATTAACCATAAACTTGGTAGAAATATCCCTGAATAAAGAGAGGCTTAACAATATGTCAAATATCTCAAATTATTCCATAAAAAATTGAATTTATATGATTCTTAGTCAACCACAATAATAGGCAGT
>JWZT01005389.1:107659-126421 GCA_000827895.1 Thelohanellus kitauei
TATTTATATATTTTAATAATTTAAATTCTATAAATATATTGTACAATAAAAAAAGTATTTTCATTAATAAGGCTTAAGACTCAACTCCATTTTCATGATGAAAGAAAATGGTAAGCATATATTACACTTTTCAAATTGGTTAATAGCACGTATATGATCAATAAACAATTGCCAATAATTTAAGAAATGGCAAAATCTTTGTGGTTAGAACATAAAAAAATTAAATAAACATGTCTCATAAAAAATATAATATGGAGATGACAGTTAAATGAATGAATAATGTTATATCAAAAGGCGAATAATATTAAAATTAATTATTTAAACACAAAAAGTGCGGTGGCTGTTTGGTATATTATCGTGGTTTTATAAATATTTTATGAACAAAATAATCAACATAATATGCATGTTTTTGAATTATAATTATATATCCTTCATCAAAATCTTAATCACTGGTTAAAATTCGTATGATTAACTCTTTATATCAGAATCGAGAGAAAAAAATTCATCATTGACAAAGGATGATTTCGTTCGACATGGATAGGCTATTTCTGGCCCTCATCTCTTTTTAAAATGGCCATCATCTGTTTCAGTTTAATTAGTCAAACTCGAGAGAGAATTAAAAATAAATGTTTAGACAATGAACGTATACTACATTAAGTAATAACCGCGGCATTTTAACAGATTATAACATGTATGAGAAGCTAGAAGACATCATCTTATTTAACCCGGCCCTCGTGTGATTAAGTTTAATTGATGCGATGTATAAGGATAAACAGAATATTTTTGTGAAAAGAACAGATATATCATCCATCACCATTTCTGACCTCTAATAAGAAAATGCATTATTCAAATGAATAATTTTAAAATAAATTGAATAACTAACCATGCTGTAATCCCACAAATCTGAATAAATACAATGCATAAAAATTATGGTAGGAATTTTCAATTTTTTTAACACTTGTTTAAGCTTTCCAATATTAAATTTACCATTTTATTTCACGAATTGTGAAATTTATGTTGAAATTTTACCACAAATTTTACAAATACACTGAACATTAGATACCGGACTATGGTTGAAATGCTATATTTAATCCCGCCCCCGATTTTAAGCCAATAGTTAATTTTTGGCCCTCATCCACTTAACTATGTCCCCACATGCTCTAGACGAAGGTTCTATAAATTAAATGTAAATCATTCGTTAAGTTACTACAAAGGTATGTCATTTATTGTTAGGTCTAACACTCCCAAACTATGGATATAATATAACACTTATTCGACATTCACCACAATGGTTTGATAAAAAAACCTTTCATGCTTTTGATGTTCCACATTTATCTATTAATTGTTAGTTTCAAGTAATTTTTGTAAGATGAAATCAGATATATAAAATTGATTTTGAAATTCCTTATAAATGGTAATTAATTGTGTTTTAAACATTATAGTCTAGAATTCTCACTATTTCTAATAATTCCCACATTTTTAACCAAACTCACTATCAAAGAGAGTTGAGCATAATTTTCCATTTGGAAATCAATTTATATTAATAATTTTAGAATGATGTAATTAGCTTATATATGATATTTTTATGAGAATATAATGAATATACTATTTTATTTTCATAAACCTTAAGTCAGTCCAATATAAAATTAAAGCTCTCTAAACAAATCAGAATCAATTTATAATTATTGAGATAGATATTTAAAATTGTTTTTATATTGATTTTCTCTGAATTTTAACAATATTCCAACACCAACAAATTGAATATATACAATAAATTTATGCATTATTTACAATTTTTTTTAATATGAAACAGAATAATTTTGAAAACGCATTATCAAAATTGCAATGAAAATTAGATAAAAGCGAACGATTCAAATAGAAATGCATACATTGATTTCAAACATTAATATTTACACTAAAAATTATTGTATCTCTGTAAGTGTATGAGGATTTTCTGACAAATATACGGTAAAAATTATACATTGAATCAATATTGGGAATATTCAGCGATTATGTCATCCATTTCATTGTTAATCTCTTTTATGTTGTTATAATTCCCTTCATTTTGTTCAAAAATATTTCTGATGGCATTTTGTCTAATAAATACAGGCTTATAATTGGAAAATAAATATTTTGATGATTTTATGATTCGGAAATATCTAAAACAAGGCACTAATTTCATTGGCAAATATTTATCTAAAAAAATACACAAATTTCCAGTTAATAAAGACAGACAATATCAGTTATTAAACACTGCGCGTCCTGATTTCAATTAATAATATTTGAAATGGAAATAGTAGTAATAAATCTGTGACAATAAGCATTATTTAAATGTTATCGTAGCCAAAAAAAACCTTTATTTCAAGCGCAGGGTTTGATTGACTTGAATCTGATATGTCGGATTCATCATATCGCGATGATGATGCTACATTCTTCAAATCTAAATCAAATCGTCTATTACAGCTTTTTTGACGATAGATGCTATCTCGAAGGGCTCTCGGCAAGTTTATGGTCTAATATTTTTTATATGAAAAAATAATCGTAGCAAATATTTGTCACAAAAAAGTGCATAAACTCCATATTTTATATTCTTATCAAAAATATAAATTCCCATTTATAAAAAATCGATGTAATTCGCATTGGCAAATCATATATAGGATTGTATTTGTGTATTTTAAACCATTAATCATAGTTAAAAATATAAGGGTTTATTATTATGATCCCTGTAAAATTTTATGTAATTTGGATATCTAGAATATAAAAAAACTAACTAAAAAAGTCAATTATACTGTAAAGCTGACGATTCTGACAGACTATAACTCACACGGATGACGAGTCCATCTCAGTCATTTATGATTTTATACCTTTCTGACACTACAAATCTGTATTATTTTTGAACATACAGAAGTAAAAAGGATGCGCATTCTACCGACTTAAAGTTACGAAGCATTAAAAGAAAGTGTAAATACACTTTTTGAGACACAAATAATTTGAATATTTACTGTCATTCATTTAAGACGATGAATTCAACTAAGCATTGTTTCTTATGAAACTTAAAATGTGTTTACACACTTCGAATACGATAATCAATTTTAAACTGTTTTTATCTTGGATATTTACTCACAGGCATTAAAGGGCGAAATCGTACGAATAAAGAAAATACACTAAACTCTGAAATGATATTAAATCTAAACAGATTTCACCACGAATTATTGCGATCTAAAATTTTGTAAAATCTATCAAAATAATTAAAAAATGTTAAATTATTAAATAGTCCCCGATTAAGTAGAATGAATTGAATGAAAAATTGGTTGATAACGTTTATCAGCCACAACATAAATCATCAGAAAACTTATCAAAAATTGTATAAATGTGACACAATAAGACATATTTATACAAAACCTATACATGATAGATTTCAACAAAAATTTCAGAGAACAATCAGATTTTTACTAATATATCGAAAAAAGTTACTTGTATTGTTAAATTCAATTGAATGATGAGAATGTATGGATTGAAACTAATTCGATTCTATTATTATAAACGGCGATTTTAGGACCTCGGATTGCTGTATTTACTGAAAAACTGTCTGATCACATATTAATAAATAGAATCTTATAAATTGCTCTTCTGATTCTCCTGAATTAGGTAGAGTTGACTAGAAAAAATACATCATGAAATTTCTATTTTCAAATTGAAAAAAGTATTATCGAAAATTACCAACTCTACTCTCTATATAGAAAAAATAAAATCCATGTGTTTTCAAAATCAGGAATATACAGTAAAAAAATGTCAAAAACTATCACCTAAATCGAAAAAATATTCACCACTAATTAATATATTGGAATTTCAGAATGCCCTATGGTCTTGGATAAAAATGAAATAAACAAAAATCATTTTTTGTATCATAAGTATGCCACTAAAATAAATATTTAAATTGTCATCATCGTGCGCAAGATTATTTAAAAAAGTTACAAATAAATTATTATGAAACTATTTTTAAAAGATCGGACAATATATATACCTCAGAATTCCACTCAGCTGCACCTGGCGAGGTCGACATGGTTTCACTCTCACTATCAGTTTCCGGTTGCTTCATTGAATGAATCTGATTTTTAGAAACATGAACATAGTAGAAAAATCATGATTGATATGATATTTATCTCATGAAACAAAAATGTAAATAATTCATCAAACTGTGGTATAACATTTGATGCAAAAACATAACACAAAATTTACTCCATGTAGTGAAAGAACTCGATTTTTGTTTTTCGTCTTAAAGAAATGAAATAGATATATTTTTAATCAGAAGATATGAAAACCCTTTTACTTGCGCGATTTTGTACGACAAAAGGGTGTGCAGTTAACCGGAGTTGACTGCAATTAATGAATTTCGGCTTCCGTTAGAACATAGTAAATCAATATCAATAACATGCAGTGGTCTGACACATAATTCAGAGATATTTTCATGGCGCCAAACTATAATGTGTGATTTGATAGCAAAACATTGGAATGGAGGAAACCATTATTTAAACATATTAAAACAGGGAAAACTAAATTCAAAAATGACAACAGAAGTGGCTGTTTTGTAATTCATTTTATTACTCGACATGATAGAGTAGGTAATATTAGTGATATGTACAATGTAGAAAGCTATAATACTCTACGTATACGTCAAACTAGCGCCATCGTTGATAGAAATACTCTGAGACTACTTTCGAAGTTCTAACACTATCTTTATCACCAAAATCATTTATTACGGATTCTGCGAGAAAATTAAATATACAATAGGAGTGTTTAGGAAATTATATGATACTATATTTTACCCATACCAACGAATATATTTATTCTGTTTTGTATCCTCAAAAAACAAACGATTGATTAACAATTAGATGAATATATTTAACATTTAGCAGCCTTGCACACTTAGGCTATGGTACGATAATGATAAGTTGAGTCAAAAAAATATAGAGGTACCATGCCATCTTTAAAAATCACATGGATTAAATTAACGAGAACATAACAATATCGATCATACATGTGAGAATAAATAAAGTTAAAATGTCATCGTCTATGTAAATTTATTTTGATTCTAAAAAGATGTTGATGTTATCATCATAAACGATTCGACAAAAATGTTTTAACACCAAGTGGAATACTCGCAAAGCATACTACATGGGTACATTTGTTTTTCACATCCTGCACTCCCATAAGTTCTATTCGTATTGACGAATATTAATTTAACTGATGCTTGTGATACTGATATTTTAACCCATTATCGGAAGAGATATTCTTAACAGAAAATATTTATTAAGGTAGGATTAATGCATACATATCTAATAGACAGATCATTGGAATTCAGCTTATAAAGATTCCCACACGAATTAAAAAGAGTTCATATACGCTGTGACTGAGTTTAACTATTAGAAATACATTTTTGTTTGTTATGCTCCCATATACTATGAACAACTATATAGAGAGATAATACCTCAAAATCTTAGAGATACTTGACAATGAAACAAACAACCGCATAGCCAAATAAACTATCTTTTATCAGATTATAAGTTTTACACGTAGAATGAATTATTGTATTTTTAAAAAAATTGTGTCAAACAAATTGATCTAAACTCCATCCTCTTCAGACATGTCATCAACAATATGGTCAATATAGATCCTCATTAGTTGCTTGAAATATTGAACAAAAAGGAGAATTTAATAAAATGACTATGGCTGATTGAGTCAATATTTCTAAATTCTTTAAATATACATATCTGAGTGCAGCCAAAATTAATTAAAGCTAAATTATATGCCAGTATATTATCAAATATCAACAAATGTAGAAAATATACTATACAGTGCATCATAAATTGCGGAATGAGTTCCAATTTATTAAAAAGCCTTTGAATATAAGTATGGCGATTTAACATTTAATGTAGTTTAGCATTATTTACCTCTTATTTGAATACGATTATCGTTTATATGATAATATGCTTTATTATTTAGTCAAGAGAGGAGAAAAAATAACATTGGAAAAATCAAATTATGAGAATGAAATATTGTGATTTCGTAATCAATGTAGTAAAATATAAATGTGGTTAAATGTTTTAATAGTTTTTTGCATTAGTTGTGTAAATATAATACATATTATTTATAATTCATCAACGATCATACACATACTCGAATTTTATTCATCGTCTTTATAAAAAGCAATGATAAGGAATCAATTAGTTCGTCTAGTTTCACAAATTATCTATTAAGATGGGCAAAAATTATGGTTTATTTCCTAGAGAATCAAAAATATGCGTTTTAAGAGAGACATGAATATATTACACCTAATGAGCTATAAATTGGCATATTAATACTTAAAAAATGTCTATAATCTTTCATAACTGTATACAATTGTATAAGAATATAGATAAAGACTCGCACTGCAAATATATAGGGTGTTTTTAGCAACTCATTAAAGAATCACGTGATTCAAAAATGATAATCCCTTAACTTCAACGTGTATAAAAATAATTGCTATTAGAATAAATTTTATAATCAATATCTCTTTGGATTTATTATTGACGTCTATTTTTTCAGGATACAGATTTTCTAGTTTTATTCAAAAATTTTTTTTTCTATTTCACATATCTGGATCATAGTCTGGTAAAAAACGACTTGTATTTATTTTGGAGAATATTTTCGACTAACTGGAACTACCCTGGGAACAAGATTCAATTTTGTACGTATTTTCTTTGATCTCAAAAACAATTTTGAATAACTTATATAATGAGTCCCATTATTACAAACTCACGTAATATTATTGAAGATATGATTAAATTACCATATCGCGATTAATTGATAGTCGATATATTTTTCATAGGTTAATAAGCCCTAGAAAACTCATTGTTTTAACGTACACAGATGGTTAGGAGTAATCTATTTTTTCAACATGAATGCATTAAGTTTAATTTGCGTGCATTTCACTGAGTTGTAATTCAATTTATCACGATTGATGATTCGATTCAAAAATTTTTGGTTTAAAACTGTATGCATGGTTAATAAATTGCACTAGAATGTAGTTAACCATAGGCGACGCTTTCCAAAACTAGATATTGTTCTCAAAAACAACAACCTAACATCAAACGTACGCTTCATATATTGTCCCTTGTTATTATTGGATTTAATATATTTTAGATAATGTAACTGTGTTTTCATAAAGACAGCTATTAACCAATTACATTTAACTTAATAGATCTCGGGTATATATCGTAATATCTGTGGTAGAGATAATTAAAAATGAAATTTTTCATTTCGTATCTCAGAATAATTGTTAAACGTTTTGGGTTAGAAATCTTTTTTTTATAAACCGAGCATTGATTAATATTTCATCTTGTAGCTCAATCGTGTTCTCTCATTTTTACTTGAGTCAATTACATAGTAAAATTCTTTTAAGATAATCGAAAAGTAAATGTATGAATCTGATATCAACGGTCTTATAATGCATGCAACATATCTTAGTTTGACATCAAAGATAAGCATGTTGCTTGCACATAAAACGCGTATTAATCAACAGTAGCGTTTGCATGTTAATTCAGTAAGACAATTAAAAAAAATACTTTTAGAAAAATTATGTGTAATGATTGACACCCATCACCTCAAATAATGTGCAATCTTTATTAAATATATCATTTAATGTATTTCTCCCATATGAAACCATAATCAAGATAGTTTCTATAATTGAGAAATATTGTAGTCCTTTCTTGCGTGAGTAACAATACGAAAATCATGAGAGGGGTTAAGAGCTGGTCGACCTTATTTTAAATTTTATATTTAAAGGCATGTACCATGTTATTATAACCCAGGGAACAAAAGTCTGATATATTCGTTTTATAAAACAAAGGGCCTACTAAAATGTGAAGTTATTAATTCTTGATCTGTTCATCGCAAAGACGCATCTGATGCTCAATATAAAATAGGTTGTAGGTGATAGTTATTACAACTAATAAATGGTATGTATCTTCGGCTTGTCATTCCATACATTATATTTTTGAATTTAGGACATAGTTAGAGAGTATTTAAATCAATAACGCTGCAAAATGTAGTCTCAGAAAAAGTCATAATCACTGTTATGATGAGAAATATATTTAACAGGGGAATGTCTAATTGAACACAAAAAGTTACATTTAAATATACAAAGAAAACATAACTACAAAATTTCACCTGGAAGAACCTTTTAATGCATGTTTATCAAGAATTATAAGAATGTGTTTCTGTACGATTAAATAGTCATTTTACGAACAAAATACAAATATTTTGTATTTTCTTAAGAATGAGCTGTAAAAATAATATACTAGAAAATTTTAATAAATCAGTAACCAATTGATTTTGTATTAATTCATAGATTGGAAGTTGATTTTTATGATATGAATGGATGTAAATGAAGGAATTAGATTGATACTAAAAACTATTTTTAGGAGATGCCAATGTGTTCTTGAGTCTCATATAAACAAATCCAAACCAGAAAAAGTATATCAAATGGTAGAGTTGACTTTCTGATGCATTAAACCTCACATATTAGATAATTTTACCCTAAAAATATTTGCTTGAAACCCAAAACTACAGGATGAATCCAATATTCTCTTAGCCCATATCATCAAAACGTTAAATCCTTGAGATACTGAAAGGAAATGCGAACATAAATTATTAAATTGAAAATTACATAAATTTATCAGTTATGGCCATAGATCTTGGCTGCAAAAACCGATCTTAGAGATTCAAATGTAGACCGAATTATCAAAAATGCTGCCTATACAACACATAATTACAAATCAGTCGGTTTTGACTAAAACATAAATATTTAATGAACTTTTCATAAATGAGATGTCGCATCAGATTTTGGAAATAAATATTATAAAATGTTAATTTATAATGTTTCATTTAAAAATTAGAAAATTAGATAGACACTGTGATAAATCAAAAAAAGCTATTTAATATAGAAGTGAGAGAGCTGCACAGCATCGATTCATTTTTTGTGAGTGAATCTGTAGAATAATACAATTTTTCATTCCTAAAAATGAAAAAGAATTCGTGGATATTTCAACCATACTCAAACGGTATTTCTAATCTATGATAAAAATAACTATATAGACATGTATACTATCGAGCGAAAATCATCGCTAATAATTTAAACTTTGAAAAAATAAATTTGTGAAAAACTTGCAATTATTATCCTCTGATTTTGAAATTGACTGTTTGGAATAAAAAGTGAAAGGTTTAAAAATATTGAATTTTCTAGGGCTCCATAGAGGAATTCGATTTTGATGTAAATTGTTTAAAAAATGTTTACATCATAAAAAACATATCGCTGAGTTTTTATTTATATTAACTTTTCTGCAAATAGAGGTAAGCGGAATAATTTTGACCCCGCATTGGCCATTTTAAAATTAAAAAATGTTAATATGATAAACGTCAAAAGTATGGTCGTTTTTAAGAGTGAATCTGCATTGTCAAAAGAAGTGAATGGCGAAATTATCACAGCGTTCTGATAAAATTTCTTTAAAATTGTAATAACATTAGCTCAACATAAATCATTACAACAACCGTTTCATCTAGAACTGAAAATATATTCTAACATATCTCCTGAGAAAACTACCCTTATGAAATGTCTGACATGAAAAGAGATACTTAACGCTTAAAAAAAGGTTTAATATGAAAAGTAGATTTCAAGCAACTAGATATCTTATAGAGAGAATGAAGGCTTCATGTTCTCATATCACAGAATAAAATCTCCACATTAAGATGATGAATTGTGAATCATTTTTTCAAGAGCACGTGGATAGAGAAAACAAGATGGTCATAACCTTGAGATTTTGGAGATGACAAACTTTGTTTTTAAAGAATAATTTTAAGTCTATATTTCTTCTTTCTTACTAAACATTTTGACTAAATCTACAATCTAATTAGCTTGATTGTCAATTATTTGTCAAACACCTGTCATATTGGATGCAATCATTTCCGTCTGTTTGTCCATATGATTTCTGTTTGTGTCGATAATACTCTGACAGTCAGACCATCTAACTAAAGATAGAATTAATCTGATCCGATCTATTTAGTATTTAATAATATTGAGGCAATAGAATAACTTTCCGAAATAAAGTATTATTAAAATCATCTTAAAGTTTAAGTACAGTATTTATATAATTCTGCTACATAAAGGGTCCCTCACAGACTGCTGAAGTGTACTATGGTTCCCATGCTCTCACATATGACTGAATGTGCTGTTAGGTCATATGTTAAGGTACAGTAGATCTAAAAACTCAACAACCAACAACAAATCGGCTGATAACAAGGAATAAACATGTTTTATTTCAACTTTTTAGATAAACAGTGAACTTTTTATCTTTAAAGAATTCATATAATATTTAAACAAAATAAATCACATATCATAAGAATATCTTTTATGACTATAATATCTAATTCTCAAATGTGTCATATAGCCACATTTTTGTGAGTAAATCCATGTTAGAGATCAGTCATATTAACCTGTGAAATTCACAAAACCTCGAAAAATTAAATTGACGCTTTTTAGTTTACTTGTTTACGGAACACGTTGAATTATTATTTAAAACTCTTCTGTTGATATGCGCTAATAAACAATAACTATTCGGACAAACCATCAGTAAGAAAAAGTGGAGTCTATTCACGAGACGAACTTTACAGTTCGTCAAGTTAATTACTAAAGTAAAATATTTTTGAGTATCGAAAAAATGGTATGCACAAAAACAAGTGATGTATATCGTAATGGGGGAAAGATAAGCAAAATATTTTGCTTGGTATTAGATTTATAAAGTAAAATTTCAGATCATTTATAAATCGAAATTTTTAAGTAAAATAAAATATCTTAAGCCATACCTCTGAGAAAATGACCAATAACAGGACAGATCTTGCTGTAAGCATGCTGCTGTGTTTTATGAAACAAGTTAGAGAATGCGCAGTGATCTGAGAATTTTACATTTATTTCAGATGTGTTTTATCTTATCAAGTATCATTAATGGTATAAACATAAAATAATTGTATCGCGTAACTAGGATAATTTAGAATATATTCCATTTTTATTCCTACGATTCTAAATAGCAGAGATAATATACTCTGTGACGCGTTGATAATTCTAGATTTATAAGTATTGATTAGGCAGACCATAAATCACAAGCACGTCATGTTCAAATTTTGGTTATGATTAAAATTAAATATATGTTGATAAAATATCTTGAAAAATCTTTAAATATATACATTCTACTACTAAATCAAAATAACCGTAGATCAAAGTTATCACTTTCAGTTATTTCGATATCTGCCACCTCACAAACTAATCTTGTTGAATGATACAAAGATCAAAAGATTCTTCACATCACATTTAGATGTAGAAATCTATTAAAAAATTCGTTCTATATTCATAACATCTGAGGACTAAATCG
Source organism: Thelohanellus kitauei (assembly GCA_000827895.1). Lineage (NCBI taxonomy): Eukaryota > Metazoa > Cnidaria > Myxozoa > Bivalvulida > Myxobolidae > Thelohanellus > Thelohanellus kitauei. Next base: position 119,122 of record JWZT01005389.1, read on the forward strand.
AAAATTGGCAAAAATAGTATTGTGAATTTAGTGGAGATGACAGTCATTGCCGCTGGCTAGTCAATGTAAAATCAGGTTCGGATAAAGTCAAATTCATAAAATAGTTCGCGAATGTCTCTAATTAGTGCGTGATGTCATTAATTAGTCACCTTGGTGAAAAATTAAATGTTACATTCATTGCGAAAGAAATTTTGTGGTGGATAACTCTTTTATATGCAAATGACTTTTTCATGACATGCATTTTTTGTGGGCCATTTCTAAGCTAATTTTAAAATTATTAAGGTGGCCTTTATTCGAAGTGGTCAGATAATATTCTTTAAAAACGCACGTAATAGTTAAGTTTTAACGAAATTCACTAATTAAAGAATCCGGCCATTAATTTGTGAAGTTGACTATAGTATGAAATCAGTAACGTATGTAGTTAAAAGACATGGCTTTTTATGGGTGTTGGGTATATTTATAATCAGCTAAAACTTTAAGCTTAAACCTAAAGCATCATCGTTACACCGTTATGTTCTCATTGATGAACAATACTAATCCATCTTTCGATACATGAATGAATTTCATTTATTATCTTCAGACTTTAAACAGAGACGACTCACAACCTGCATAACTGTAAATCTTCTAAATTAAAGATAATATAACATTTTACAGATATATCATAAAAATTTTATTTTATGCTGGGTTTTGCCACCAGCAACGGCCTTCGTGACTACCGATAGCGGTATTTCGATTGAAATAAATTTTTGAACATAAAAAAGAAATTTATCGTCTAAAATGAAAAACATTAATGTTCAGCATGCATTTACAATATGCAAAATTGCTATCTTTACATGGTATATTATCCAAGAAGCGGACTGTATGGATCAATAATGAGAAATGTAACAAGGAATTTAACAGAAAATCAACAGAAGTAACAAAAACAGTTAAATTAATTGATGTAAGGTTCGATTTTTAAATAAGCAATAATTTACTCTCTGACTGCCTTCTTCGTTAAGGCACATTCAAAAACAATTCATCATGCAAGAAAAAACAGGAAAGTGGAAAACTTGTAACAGCGGTACATCCAGACATCATTCTATTTATTAGGCTATTTATGAAATTTTTTATTAGTAGTGATATATTTTTCCTTATCATGCTGTAGGCTTCCTCAAATGGATTCAGGCATATCCAACCTTGAACTTTGGTAACCCTTTTTTCACACTTTACAATCATAGTTAACATTAAACTTTTTCATTTTCGTCAATACAGTTCTTTTAATGTTAATAAATTTATTTCAATAAAAATATCGCTATTGGTCGACACCGATGTTGTTATTGGTCCCAAACCCCTGTACTACTTTAAAATCATCACAACGTATTAAGACGCAATTTTAATCTAAATTCTTTTGATAATCCATCCAATATCTTTTGAGGTAAATCTATCATGACATACAAAATATGTAATGTAACGTGAAAATTGAATTTATTTTTAATCATACCTAGCAAGTAATATATTTATAGTAATTAAAAAACCATCTCACATCAGCGTTATTTTATTCTGCCTACTTCTGGTTGGGTAATAAAATTCATATCCCGGGTTAAAAAAAATATTTTTTCCCTTCTATGAATAATGCTACTCCATGAAACATCTCTGACTATTTATTGGTTGATGAATTATTGTAATTTATTTCATCACCATCGACAGATCATTCTCAAGATTTCGGATACCACAATACATAAAATGTTGGGAGATAAAGTAAAATTGACTGTTCATTATCATATATTATTTTATGACATGCGCATCATATACACGTTTGTCATGAAATGGTTAATAATCATCTAGATATCAAGTTATAGTTGTTCTTTATTTTATCTTTAATAACAGCATCCAACTATAGAATTTATCTGTATTATCGTTTCTCGATTTTAAAATATTTGCGCTTGCTCAGAAAAATGGTAGAAATAAAGTTTTACTTTTATTAGATCCATAGAAAACGTTCATCGTTTTAATTTAAAACAGCTTCATGCTGCCCCTAAATTTGCCTAATCAGTCTAGAATAATGTGTAGAAATAGAAGTTTTCAATATCTGTCCTTTGGTTTTACTTTCACAAAAAGGATAACAAATTTGAAATCGCTTACTCGAGAAAAGTTAGCTGTCTGTAGGGATTGAATAATAGACATGCGTATTGCAGATTTTACTTTGTTTTGTCTTGCATTACATAATGGCGACGAAGGTCAAAAAAGAAGATCTATACACTACAAACGGTCAGGTGCGATTCGAAAGATTTGACGAAAACGTTGAAGATTGGACGTATTACGAGAAGCGGTTTGAACTAACCCTGAAGATAGAGGGAATATCGGACGGAGGGCCTTTGGAAGAACAAAGGCGAGACTTGCTGCTTAAATGTATTGGACCAGATCATTTTCGGGCAATTCTAGATAATTTCAACGACAGAGACTATGAATCGTTGAGCTATCAAGAGATAAGAGGGTTCCTTAGGCAAAAATTCGATAAAAAGATTAATTACCTTTACCAACGATACATGTTCAACAAAACAACTCAAAATTCAGACGAAAAAATTGCTATGTTTTTATCCAGACTTAAGAGCGTATCCAATAAGTGCCAGTTTGGTTCTTCGCTCGAGGAACGACTCAGAGACCAGTTCATACTCGGTCTCGGCGCCGAGGACATTCAAAAAGAATTGTTTTACAAGTTTTCTTCCGTCGACGTTTCATTGAATGAAGTATTTGAGGTGGCCAGAAGTTTAGAAGAGGCGAAAGAAAATATACAAACAATGCATGGCGTTTCTACTTTCGGAAATGTCAATGCAGTCAAAAATAAGGGCCATAACGAGAAAAATTTTGCCTCACGAGAAGAACAAAACCAAAAAGTCATAGACCCACGGATAACATGCATCCGATGTGGTAAGGCCCGTCATTCACAAGTTGCACTGTGCCCGGCTCTTAAAGAAGAATGTCGATATTGTAAAAAGATCGGTCATTTTGCGCGAGTGTGCTTAAAGGCGGGAAATCGCGTTGAGGATAAAAAACAGTTTAAATCAGTAAAAAGAATAGATTCTGATGACTCTTATTTTTTCATTAATTCTTTTCAAACCGTTAAGAACCGCTTCATTGAGAATAACATACGCGGATGGAAAATTAATGTCGAATTAAACGGTTTACCAGTTAAAATGATGATCGACTCGGCAGCCTCTGTATCATGCATTGGGTATAGCCTATGGAAACAACTGAAAAAACCTAAGCTTCGACCTATGGGGGACCTTAAAGGATACACAGACAACCCAATAAAAACGTTAGGAAAAACGCAGGTCCAGGTAAACCTGCCAGGAAAACAAGAAAATTTACCAGTAGTAGTGACTATAAAAGATGACGAACCCATCTTAGGCCTCGACTGGATGCTTAAACTTGGAATAGGCATTCAAATCAATCACCTCACGCTAGACAACGATCGAAAATGTTCGGATTCGGAATTGTCGAATACTCTAAAAGAATATGACACAATATTTGTCGAAAACAACAAGGGAGTCAAGAATTACAAAGCTAAAATTTCATTCTGGAAATTTTTGTTTACATATTAGCAATGATGGACTTTAATCCATGATCTGAAATCATTCACATGAATTTCTTTTAAGATCACAAGGATATTTTACATATATTAAATGGCTTTAAATTCGTTTTAAAAGTATATGATGGAATTCAAACATTGCCCATTAAACGATATATGTGTAGCCATATATTCATCTGCTAAGATTCATTTAAATTTTCTTAAAAATGCCTGGCCATGTAAAAACGATGACATTTTTTAATTTTACCGTTGTTGTGAATCACTATTGGTTCTAGCATTTAAATAAAATATCATTTTTATTTCTACGTTATACATTCTTACTTTTAGAATATGCCGAAATAAATCATGAAAAACTAGAATAAAGATATTGGTTTTCAGTATAGATAGTTATCATTTAGTTTGTTTCAACTGTAGTTAAAACCAATTTAATACAAACTTCAACTATCGGAAAGATTAGAGTTCAATTTTAATACTCAGTAAAAATTATTTCATTTTACTGGAGTATTTTTAATAAAAAAATAACGATTTTTATACTTAATGATCTTTTATTGTGTTATTGAATACAACTTGGATTTTTTCTACACTAAAATAGTTATCGATCTTTTTTATATTTGGATACGTCAAATTCTCTTCAATCATATACATAATATTCTACCTCGCTGAGAATGGTAATTCTCTATCTTTTTAATTTTTCAGATTTGTAGTCGATAATAACAGAAATATTACTTCATCATCAGTTCAGAAATTCTGCACTTATCTTGTAACAATTTATTGATCAAATAATATGAATATCTTAAGTCACCATCTACAAATTACGTTCCTATTGGTTGAACCGATATTTGTTTGTTTGTTTTTTAAATTTTGAGAATAGTATTGTGCTTTTGTCTCAATGTTATGGATACTATATTTTTGAGAAATACGCCAATAATCGATTTTTGTTAATCATTGTATTGATTGATGTTTTTGTTTTGATATAGTTTTTGTATTTTGAGATTCGACCAAATTTTTTATCAAGTTAGAGTTCAAAGAAGATGATAAATACTCAAGAAAGTTCTTAAGCTTATTTTATAAACTAGATTTGAAGTTTAAGTTATGTTTATTTGTGTGAAAAAATGGAGGCTCAATATTTGGTATGCCAAAGTAAATTGCGTAATGGGTAGTGCCCAAAGCGACAAAGATGCGTTTGATGGTTAACTTTAAAATAACTGTGCATTTAACATCAGTTCAAATTTACGGAATTCGTCAACTCATCTGGCTTATGTCTATAGTCACAAATTTAGCTTCAAAATAATGTGTCTAAAGTCTCAAAGAAGTTAAGTTTGGAATTGGTTATGGTGATTTTTTACTGCAGTAATTATTAGGTCAAAACGAGCCTTGATAGGATCCTTAAATTTTTCATTGCATTTTATGCATATTTTTTTAACTCAGAGAATATATTAAAAAAATGTTCTGAATCATCCTAAATATAAAATAAACAGATTAATATTTTATGAATTTATGGATGTATAACCATAAAATTATTTCTAGTATTTATAAATACAAGTGGACTGTTCTGATGAAACTGGAGCCATATTAAATAATCTTTCGTTCTCGATTTCAGATATTACTCAAAAAAAAAATGTTTTAATTTGTAAATTTTAAAGTTAAAATATAATTGGGATCCTTTTCGTCTGATTAAGACAAGTTTGAAAATTGTAAAAAAACTATATTCATTTAAAACGGTTTTTGAATTGTTTTGCTCATAATTTATTGATTTGACGTATTTGATTTAACTACACGATTCTTATAGTTTTGGCTGGTTTTTCTGAATTATTATTAATTCTAAATGATATCTTTTAATACTTTATGAAAGATATGCAGATTGTGAGTGCTTTTGTGATATATTTATTTAAGGACCATAAACGATTTGTTTCTTTCCTTACATGCTCCACCAAATATTTAATTTTATTTCAACATTTTGTTTTCGAGCGTTATCTTGAGTAAAATGAACGATAAATCCATACAGTATATCAATTAAAAAATAAAAGGAAGATTGATGTCTGAAGAGAATAAACATGGTGAGATTAACAAATGATATATTTTCTAATTATTAAAAATCACATATATTAAAACCTTGTTTAAACAAAGGTTTTATTCACAATAATTTTTGTAAAATTAGTTTAAAAACACAAGAATATATTAGTTCAAACATGATCGATAATTTATAATAAATATAAAGCAGAAGCTTAATATTACTTCAGATGTCATTATGTTCACAAATGTATTCAATTTATTATCTTTTCAAAACGTTGTTGAGTTTTTGAAAAATTAACTGTTTACCAAATTTTTATATTTCAATTCTTCATCCTGAATATGACTCTGCTAAACTATCGAGATTTCAAAACATCAATATTTATGATTTAGGAAACAGTAGAATCGCTTTAAATAATTGGTCTTTATTAAATTTGTCTTTCGTATACTTTATAGTTACATAAAGCACATGCTCAAATATTTCTTGACAAAATGACTGTGTTTATTTTTGTAAGAATTCAAGAATGATATATTAAATACCGCGATGATTTAATCATATACACTGTGAAATTTTAATTAACTTTATAAAAAAATTATAAAATAGGACTGACACATGATACATTGAATAAAATCTCTAAAAGGAATTCATAAATCAAAAATTTCGACTTTTAGATCTTTATTAAATATATGTATATTTTACATAAAAGATAAAATCAATTTATGTTGTCAATTAACCCAAAAATTTGGTCGTGTGTATTTTAGTACGAATTCTTCCTAAGCAGAAGTTCTTCCTAAAATTTGCACGCATCGAAAAGTGATGAATGGATAATAGATACACGATTTCACATCACAATTTTCACTATCAACTAAATAAAAAATATAACGACACTTATTATAGATGCAGCAAATTTTTAAAGTCTTGCTTAGCATTATCGGTCAGTAAAGGGGAGAGTTTCTAGGTTAAAAGAGATCATACTTCCATTAAAATAACATTAACCCTGATGAAAATAATGCTATCTATAGGTCTTGAGAGTATTCAACTAAATTCATCATTGAAAATATTTCCCAATTAATTATATTCCCAACAAATATATATTTGCACTTTTTGACCAATAAATTAAAATTACAAATCAACTATATGACATTCACCCAAAAAATGGTGTGTACATGAATTCAGGAAATAAGGTGTAGCATTGAAATGAGTACTAATAGTCTATCACGATGATAACTCGGTGGACTCTTACAAATGGTAGCTGTTTTTAAGGAGATATTGACTTAGGTTATACATAGAGTCTATCATCAAATGTTAATCTGGGTCACACGTGAATTCCTATGATTATTAATATAAAATTGTTGTTGCATTGTTGACGGAACATTCAAATCATCAAGAAGTCCATATACACTATGAGTCAATATCATGACTTTAGACAGTGGAACACATATATATCCTCTGAATCTACGCCTTTCTAACTGCTAAAAACGAATATTTATACTGCAAGATATTTAGCAAAATTCTTGGTCATCTTGAATATCGTTGAATGTCATCTTTATTACTACAGATTTCGAAGTATCACTAGTATCCCAAGTTAAACGCGAGTTGCAACAAAGCAGAATGAACGTCTGATATATTATATTTAAAAAAGTACTTTTAAGAAAGCTGACAAAAATTTAGGTGATTTTAATTTAGTTAGCCTGATAGTATCAAAAATTGAACTGATAACT
>JWZT01005389.1:130063-141564 GCA_000827895.1 Thelohanellus kitauei
GAATGTAAGTTAAATTAAAGATGATTAATTGAATTCGGCCAACTAGCACAAATACAACCACGAAACCGATGGTTAATATTTTATCTTGTCCAAAGAATTGTCTTCAATCAAAATAAGTGTTTAGAATATTTTTAATACATTATATAAATTAATAAAATTCTTATTAAAAAAATATACATTTAATATAAATGACACCTAGTTGTAATGAAAAGCTGACATCAGATGTTTCAAGATATTTACCTTAATCAAATACATTTTGGGGATTAAAATATTTCAAAAAATTAACTTGGCAAAGAATCGAAGTCAATTTATATAATTTATTATTGTTGAGTCATACATATGTTAAATAAGTGGACCGATTTTATATTAAAAATATCAGTACCGGGTAGTACCGATGATAGATATGAATGGGAAACATCTGAGAAGATAATAGAATATTAATATACAGAAATCAATGATGCTAAACCACCAACATGATTAAATTATGATTTTATTAATAATCTATCGGAAGTTTTTTTTGTTCACCATTTTTCATTTTACAGCTTCTACGTCTTTAGAGAAAAATAACAATCAGGATATATATGCAAAATTTAAATAGCGAAAATAGGTTTGATTTTAGTTACTTCAAAAAAATTAAAGTTTTTTTTATTTTACTTGAATGATCAAATTTAAGAAACTGGGCATTTTATGGAGTTTTGTGAAATGTTCTTTTATCGGCTGTTGAGTTTATGAACGAGCTATAAATATTAAAAGATCTTAATGTGTATTTTTTTAAAAACTGATATTTTTTTCAATCCAATTCAGTTAAAAAATTCCAAATATTTTTCCATATGATTAATGTTTATGATCTATAACTGCCGTGTAATCAACTCTGGACTGACAACTAATCTTTTAATAATACGTAATGCCTTTCTTGATTTATTTTTACATTCATGTTAACTCATTTTTAATGTTGTATATTTTAAATCAATAATTATAGTGAGATAAATTTTATTATAAATAGATCGGACTACACTTTCAATTTCCAAGAAATAAAATACTCCTCGAGATATATTTTTATTTTTTAAAATATTGATAGCGTACATTTAAGATATATCTAATATATTTACCTATATAGTTTGTAATTTATATGAATATATATATCAATCATCAATCTCAATTATAAACAATTTCTTTCTCTATTTTTCGCATTATTTAATTCAAAAACTCCAGCACATCTAAAGTTTTAGAATTATCCTTTTGCATGGTAATTTTACATCGTTCTAATCGATGTAATATATTAGTTACCTATACTGTAAAATATTAGAATATTAATAAAATTTTTTAGGATGGGATATCAATTGATGCCGGTGGAATAAAGCATTACCGATAATAATACCATACTCTGTGTCGATAACTTTTTTAAAAGGGAGGATGTCATACATTGGCTCTATCCATATTAAGATCATAAAAGAAAAGATTCAATTTGAATATAGTAATATTTTTCGATTGGTTAACTCTGTAAATAATGCAAATGTTTCAATATTACTTAAATTTGTGCTGTCAAACAATATAGATTAGTTTTTTGCTGTCATTCGAACATATACAATCGAATAAGTGTTATCAAGAATCGACTAACTTACAATACATAATTTTCTTACAAAATTTTTCTCGCTTTGTAAAAATACTATGTATAATTATTCATATATCTACAAATGAAACGAATCATATATTTTCAGACCAATTTATCAATTTTGATAAACAGACAAATGGAGTTTTGATCAAATATTTATTTCATAACATATCGTTTATTAATATTCGTTTCATTTTTCTTCTTTAATCAGAAATGGCGTTATTTATCCATCTAAATGTAAGAAAACTAATCGATTTGAGAGAAAATAACTCAAATATATAACATATCTCGTAAATATAAAAATAATACCAATTCAAAGATATCGAAATATTTCAAGAGACCATCACAAATAAAAAGCTCATAAGTCTTTCATTCTCGTGATATTTTAAAATTATCATAAAAAATGATGATTTATTTTCAATCAGGGGAATTGAAAGAATGAAAAACAATTCTGTCCGAGCATTAAAAAAGGTTAGAAATTATAGCATAATCTAGTTTTATAGAGTTTTATCATCAGATGAAAAAACCACAAATTCATTTTATACAATTTGTTCCTCTTCAATATATACTAGTACCTAAATACAGAGATATCCTCTTGAAATTCTTTAAAAGTCAAAAATATCTTTTCGAATAGATAATAAAACTATTTCGTCCTGATTTCGTTGGAATAAAATGATGTAAAATAGATGTTTGTTTGAATAAATTGGAATTTATTTTGACCTAAACATTAATTTACATGTATTAATTTGTGATATTATGATTAGTGGTTGTTTTTGTTATTTTTATGTATATAATGAACAACGAGACATATGGAGACATAAAAGAAATATTATCCATATTCGTATATATCTATCATTTTTTTGACTGCACAATTAGGCAATTTGAATCACATCTATAACCATAAAAACAGAACAGGCTTTTTGAATAAATCTAACGATTCTCTCAACAAAACCTATTATTTTTTATATTTGTTGATTCAAGATCATGGCTTCAAATTTTAATCTGATAATTTGTTCATTTTGAATATTTCATTTATTAAATTTTTATTTGAATCGTTTTTCAGTTTTACTCAATTTTCATATTATATCAAAAAAGATATTTTAACTTAAAAAAATCAAAGTTGAATGAAATTATACAATTTATATTGGTTTTTGATAGCTCAGAATACCCCATGAAATTAGATTGACAAACATAGAATCATCAAGACGCAAATATTATAATCTGAGACTTTTTTAAAACACATATTGGATTAGATAATTATTCTTGAATGAGAAAACGGCAAATCTTATAATATTTCAATTGTATATGGTAGATTATCGTTGTTATATTAACAGATAATACCTCCTCTTCCAAGCGAAGCATCTTGTTTTTTTCATCCAGTGTTTCAAGCATTTCTTGTTCATTGTCGCCAGACAACGCTTCCTAAAAATTAAGGGGCTTAGATATGTAAAGAAATTTCTATATTTATATAATATGCCAATAATTGGATACAATCATCCATCGTATTTGAATATTGATCAACTTTACTTCTAAGATCATTTTATATATTTCGGAATCATGGAAAAAATCGTGCATGAAATTTTGATTTGTAAATAAAAATGTTTTCTTCAACTGACTCAGAATATGAAAATTTTGAGAAATGAATGATTGTATTAAAATGTTAAGATTTAAGTTAGAACTTCAAAGTTATTGTACCTAGTTACTGATTTTTATTTAACATATCGTGGGTCATTAATACCAATAAATTAGATATTTACCCTTTATTTTAATCGAGCTAAGAAAATACTTAATAAAAAACAACCCGAGGGATGTATAAAATTGAAAATGTATTACATTAAATGTAGTTTATTGAATATTCGGTGTAATGAAAAAGAAAAATTTCGAATGAAAGTACACTTAAACAATGTTTTATCTCGATAAATAAATTTCGTTTATTTTTGTGTGATAAAGTTTATATACAAGTTCTTTTTGATAAAAAGAAAATTTATTTGATATTTAATCATTAGCCTAAAAATAATATCACTCGTTGTGGTAAATGTTGAATCAAGCAAACATCGTTTCAGTGTTATAAATACAAAAATTTGTTGATTTTTATGTTTATAACTTACAAAACGCCAAAAAATGTCAAATGATTTAAAATGACTTGCCAGAAATTACTGTGAATGGTATTTATATCATAGCGTTTACACATCTTTTCAGCCGTAATTAAATAAAATTCTAGAGTTTGGTATTTCAAATATCAATATACAACGACAAAATGTCATCAAATATCTCTCTAAATATGAGGATATACAACGGAATGCTGCATGTGACATAACATGTTAATATTTAATGAACGATAAATATAAAATTTTCTTGTGGCAAAATTTTTCGCTCGAATTCTCAACTTTTTTAATTTGTTAGTTTCCTCTAAAAAATAAAATTCAAACGATGCTTCTAGATAAATCTATTAAGCGAAAATCTCGAACACTGAATGTTCATTTAAAAGATATTTGCGAGCCTATCAAAAATGGGTGTATATGAATATGTCGAATGAATAATTTCATTGACAGTTTTCCCTTATTTTCAATTTATTTGGCTTTTCACAATGATATATCTTTGGTTTATATTTTGTTATGAAAGAAATTATATTGGCATTTTAAATAAATTAAAAATTTAAATTGTGCTTATTTTTGGAATATTTACACGAAAATTAAAATAATAAATGTTACGGTGATCGCACTAAACACACAAATATTATAGTTAAAGATGACTTATAAATTTTATTGGTTATGGTTTTTTTGAATACAGTCAAATCCGGTTTAGATGATTGCCTTAGGATCAGACAAAACATGCGCTTCCCCAAAATGTCTACTTAAACGCTATTACCGAGTCATGCGTTTATCAAGTGCATTCTGACATATCTGTCGTGGCAATGAATGCACACTGCATTTCAGTAAGAAAAAGATATTCTATATAAAACTACGATGTCCAAAAAAATGATAGTTGTAAACACTAGCTTGTAAACACAAGTAAGGCACTAACTTTCAGGCTTATACTTACTTTGGAAGAAAAATTTGACTAATCAAAATTTTAAACGAGAATATCATTAGAAATTTTTGTTAGTGCCAGCTTTTTCGTGATATTCTAATGAAAGAAGCATAAACACTTAGGTTTATTGCTCAATTTTGGATAATTGGAACATGAAAAACCATTTTATATAATATCAAATCTGGTCAACTGCCACTATTAAACCCAAGTATCCCACCAACACTTAAACGGATCTAGCATATATTAGAATTCAATATGTATGGCTACAGGGAAGTGGAACCTTATCTATGTCTACTTGACCCCATTGCACTGTATATCAAATATTTACAGTTAACTTGATAATCTCAATGTTTTTTCAAGAATGGCAGTTTGATAGTAAACTTTTTTGTTAAATAAGCAGTAATACGGTTATATTTTGTCAATATTAACATATATTTTAAATTTAATTCCTTTTAAAATAATTATCAATTTTTCAATGATAGATAATAAAATTATAAATGTATGAAATTTTGTAGATAGATAAAACATTCAGCTTTATTTTACATGAGAGATTCACGATATTTCAAAATTATATTCGAATCATGGGGAATAATCTCGGGCCATAGACGTAGGTATATCATGAAAAATATACAGAATAACCAATCTTGAATTTACAACATGTGTATTGAATAACAAAATATCGGTAATATTTAGAAAGTATCAAAGCTCCGTATGATGAATTAACCAATCTATTTAAACTGTACTGCTTTATAAACTTCGCTAAAATTTTTAATAATAAAGATATACAGTCAGAAATTTTAAATGTGGTTTTAAATGTACAACTATCATATTCATAACCATTGGTTGTGTTTTCAAGTACATAAACTTGGAATTTAAATATCAAAATCGGAATGATGTGATATCAATGATAAGTCAAATTAAATATAGAAAAGAAATTAGATCGTTGTTAAAATGTTTAATATCATAAAATGATCACAGGCAATGAATTTAATATAAATTGTAGAATGATGAGGCAGATCATTCATCCAATTCATGATATTCAAACCGAATTATACGACGAAACAAATATTCCAAATAATTAGTAACGTTCATTTTTTTCATTTTTAACCTATTAAATATTCAATATATAATGATGCATTAAATGTAGCTATATCATTCAATTTATGGCCAGCATGTTTAATAATTGGTATGATTTACCTCGTCTGGCTCGGTAGGTTCATCTGATGTGTTCATATAAGACTTTCGCATCGTTTCATAATCAGCCAACCTTTCACGCTAAAAATTAGTAAAGTATAATACTATAACGGTAACTAAATATTATTAATGATAAATAGAATAACACTCTATACATGCAAATTAATTCAAATGTAGATACAGAAATATATAATATATCAGACGATTCAAGTATCAAATCAACCCATGTTAAAAGAAAAATGTCCTCTCAAAATTATTAATCGTAAAGTGGAGCAATGATATTGAATTCTAAGTATCTATTTTTAACGAGTATAAATATTCAGCAACTAATAAGATATAAATATAATATCTAAATTTTATGATTAAAATAGCTGAAAATATCGTGAAATTATAATTTTAATTATTACTCTATAGCGAGGATGTATTAGAGACATGCCTACATAGACACCATCGAAAATAATACCTCATACAGATGATTCATCATGGATTTCATGAAAGCAATTTATGCTCAATATTACGTTTAGACATCAAATAGGATATTTATTGCATAAAGAAATGCATTCATTAACCAGAACCGGTATCATTTCATATGCCTGACATAATATATCGATGAATCATATTGATAATTAAGGAAAATGTTTAATAAATAATATACAGCAACAGATATAAGCAAGATATTTTTGGCAAAATATTTTGTTTATATTGAGAAAGATCACACGAAATTACGTGAGTTTTAAAGAAATATCTATATGCTATAAGAAATAACAAAAAGCTATTGTCAAAGGATAGAGAGAAAAAATTAATTAACAATAGTTATTTGAATAATTTATTATTACTTCTGAAATTGGAAGTATAATTTCGTTTGACGCGGGTATTGGTATATTGACATTTTGCAAATTGACAGTCTTAAATTAGAATGAGAATAAATAAAAGGGTATTTTGAAGTTACCAAATTCGCAAACTTTGAGGTTATATGTAAAACAAAACAATCCAAACCATTCAAGTAATGAATTTGACATTACATCATTTCTCATGAAAAACACTGTGTTTATTATGCGAATATTCAAAGATTCCGACATTATTTTTACAATAAAGTGAAAATTTAAAATTATGAATAATATATCTTTTAGGTCGTGAGAATATGGAGTCATATTCACTAGTCGAAAGGCATAGTCGTTTACAGAAATTTGACTAAGACAAATAGCAATAATAAAAGATGTATCATTCAATTTATATGATAAATACAATATAGTAACCTTTGATAGTTTCTATCAGAAAATCTGCCTTTTCTCACGGGAAATAAATACGATTATTAATAAATCAGATGAAACATGATTATATAAAAAAAATTTATACTGATATATAATTATATATGAATATATTGTGTTGTTGATTTACGAATAATTGACTCCTAAATGGGTCAAACACAATGAGTAACATTGAATGTCTAGTTAAAAATTACATAAAACAGCCTTTACAAAACGAAACATTGTTATTCCTGGTAGATAAAACTCTTAAAATATTTGGACTTTATATTATTTTATCAAAAAAAAGAAATTTACATGATCAAAAATTTGAACAAAGAAAATAAGTATGGATAAATGAGTATTTATACTGATAATATATCCTTCGGATTTATTTATTATTATTGAAAACAAAGTTATTAAATAAATTAAACAATTGATGTTGAACTGATTCTCTGTGTTAATATGGTTTAATAAATTTACTTTATCAATACAAATTAAAGTATCTTGCTGAAGGCTACAGAAATCCTTAATTTGATTTTGCTTCTTATCAAAAATTATAAATCAGTAAAAAGTATTTTAGTATTTACCTCATCGGCTCCAGTATTTAGTTGAGATATAGGATTTTGAGATGGTTCGTTGTAGTTAGATGCTTTTAAATTATTATCAAATTTTACTACTTGTATCTTCATCAACTGTTGTTTCAGTTGACGTCATCTCAGTATTACTGTGTTGCTGGGTATAAATATATTTAGAAAAAAAAACAAAAATTTTTTATTGTATGTGGGTAAATATTAGCAAAAATCATTTGTTATTGGGCTATATACTTGAGAAATATTTTGAAATAATCTTGTTAAAATATAAAGATCCAGACAAAATTACAAATTTATATGATCAAATTTACTATTAATAAATTCTCGATAATCTTCAGAAATAACCTGTTAATTAAAAAGGTTATTTTTGATATAATAGACCTTACTAGCTGTTACAATCCAGAATACTGATATCAAACTGAATAATAATTATAATATTTACGTCATGCCTAGATATAGATTTCAGAACCATTATACAATAATTATACAGAATGGAAAAATCAATCCCACGATTTTTAATACAAAAAACCATATATATAAATGATTAAATATCATTGAAATTAGTTGGCGAACAAAGATATAAATCTTTTTAATCTGTTATCTAATTTATATCCATAAACTATCAATCCTTGACATATTTGACAGGATTACGTTGACAAAACATATTTAATGCTATTTTTTATACAACCTACAAGCCTTGAACTTATATCAATCGATAATTATGCAAAATGAATCACTATGGAATTTAAATTTAGTTACAATGATAAGTGATAACAAAATACATAAATGATCCACAGTAGTTTTACAAGAATATTATTAAAAGATGAAAAACTATCAATACGGTGACCGAAATGTGAAATCATCTATGGTTCAAATTGTAATAGTATGTAGCTAAATGTGAACTCATATGTGCTCTTATTTGTATATATAGCTTTAATAGGGGAATAACACATCATAGAGAAAATATCAATCCTAAATTTAAAAATAAGACATTAATCAAATCATAACCAAAATACATATACTGTCAATGAAATTTATTTCATCAAAATAATGATCGAAAAAATTCTGATTTAATTCACAAATTTGAATGAGTTTTTATTAAAAACAACTATTTTTAATTTGATGAACAACTAGAACAAAAATATACCACTTCTGAAACAAATTATTCATGTAAAAAATCGCTAACTGCGCTAATGTTTGTATAAAAAATTCGAAAATGTTTTGTGCATATCTAATATTTCAAGCCGATTTATAAATATATTTTAACCTTACCTAAATATAATTTATTGGGTAAATCACAAAATATCTTTGATTAGGGCAATATTTTTGATACTGCGTATACTGTTCATTAAATTGCAATTAGAGGTTCATTCAAACCACTTTAGGTTATGGAATATACAGAAATTCTATCTATTAATCGGATACCATACACCGTAAAAATTAATTTCGAATAGCAGTTTAAACAACAGCATATTTTATATAAATTTTGCACGAAGTAATTTGAATAAAATCTTTGTATTGTTTTATAATTGCAGTTGTGATAAGAACTCTGCAAAACATAAATTTTAATGACGGAGATTCAGTCAACCAAATAACAACGATTTTATCTGTGGGTTTACAATTATTTTTTGTTATAAGAATTTGAAGAAATTTACTTTTTTGCGCAATAATTCCTTTCGCCTCCTTTCTTCTGATTTTATTCTATTGAGGTTCCGAACCCGTTCGAGTCTCTTTGAATTAACAAATATAATCGAAATATATTTATATATTTTAAAATTTGTATAAACCGTATTACGAAATTATTTTAAAATTGTCAATTTTAAATCAGACCGGACGGACTGAGTTTATCATGATGGATAAATTTTTTAATACTCGATGAATATAAAACAAATAATGATCCAATAAGGTGATCTGATGGCGTTCGTAGCAACATAAAGGAGAAAAATATTTGTTGAACGAGTATTTTCCAATTTAGCAAATAAACTGGATCATAACACACATAATTTTACTTGTTTAACATATCTTGGTAATGAAGAAATTTGATTCTCGTTAATTATTGTTTTTAGAAGTGGTCATAATGAAATATTTGAAGCTTGATTATTTATATGGAGGCACTAAATTAATTCAATAATTATCAAAAAAATTGAGAAAACGTGTAATAATACAACGAACCTGACTGTAATTAAAAAATCTTACTTTTTTAAAATAATTTTGTCATGGAATAAGATTCAGTTTACAACAATCATGTTCAATTAAGATATAATTAATTAATTATTGATTTCAAAAGCCAGGTGTACGTCTTGAAATATAGAAATTTAAAATGCAATGCGGTTTAAACCTAAATTCCGATTTTATTTACTTATAATTCTCATCCTCTATGCACTTCGTTTTAGTATACAAATTGGAAATATAAAACATCAGTTGTATTGTTAAAGAAATGAAGTAGTGAAAAATCTGAAATCGTACAATATCGTACATTACCGTTATAATTAAAAAATTTATTAAATTATTGTTGTACCCATCCTTTGATTATATTCCTAAAAATATTGGAATCGACTTCTAGCATATGAGATGAAATTCAAATTGATTATTTTTGAATAATTGAATGTTTGTTACCTATTTTTTGAGAAGTAATATATTAAATTTAGTCATTTTTAGAATGGTTAATATAATGACAAATATTACAATTATCCAATGTTTACAGCCGAATGTTTTCAAACAGAAACGAATAAAACTGAATATAATTATACAGAAGTAATTTTATTTAAGATATCCAATATAACATACATGAAAACTAAATAATTTATTTTAAATTTAACATCTTCAAATATTTAAACAATATCGAAAAATACCATTTCATTTATTTTGGCTGCCATTTGTTCTTCCGACAGAGCAACTCCATCTTGATCGACACCAAACGAAGGATCTTGTGCATGTTTTGCTATTATTTCTCTTGCATAATCTTCTGCTGATTGGATTGATATATCATTATCCTTTTGACGCTCTCGCTGAGTCTATTTATTATGACCAACCATATGTTAGAAAAGCAGCTATCGATATGTGATATAAGAAAATGATTTTTAACAAATAATAATCTAATGACGGTTGAAAATAAATCAACAATATAATTCATAATATACAATAATAACTATTTTGATTAAAAAAAAGTTCATAATTTGAGGCGATGTGTATGTTTCTGTCAAGTAATACGAAATCATTATGTGTGGAATGGATATTTGTTGCATCCATGTATGATTTTCAGATAAATGAAAAAAAAATTATCTGAAAACTAAATAATATGTTAATTTCCGATGTATATTGATTAAAATATAAAATTACTTATTTTCGGAATAATATACAATAAATAGATACTTTAGCCGTTTTCATAGTTCCACTTGTTGATGTTGACTCTGTATCGATTTCACTTGCTTTATAGTCTGAAAGATAAGAGAGTAGGCTATTTCCATCATTTGTCGTAGATTGGGAGTCTGTCTCCATTCCCGATTCTCCTGCTGATGGATTCTGTTTAAAAATAATTTTTATAACTCATGATTTTTTAATAATCTAAAAATTATCATTTATATTGTAAAATTTATTGTTAAAATAGTGTTGGAAAATTAAGATTTATCACATTTATTTATTGTAAAATAACTGTGAATCTAAAATATTTTCTTCAGTCATATATTATCCAGGTGTATGCTGTAAAATTTTTGATATGATTTTTATATTTAAATACATGAATAGTTATTAAAATTTCTAAAATTAGAGTATGAATTTATCAGAATTATTAAAATCTAAATCGAGAATCTATTCAAAAAATGTAAAGGT
>JWZT01005389.1:159693-175535 GCA_000827895.1 Thelohanellus kitauei
GAACCAAAACGAGTGTATAAATAAATTTTAGTATTATCATTGTGTGAAAGATTATACTATCGAATAAAAAGGTGTTTAAAAGCTGTCTTAAAATGATAAAAATTTCAAAATAAGGTTTTATATTTTCCATTTGAATATTTACGTAATCACACTAGATTATTTTAAATATGCTCTAGATTTTCGATCATCAAACTATTTGACATAAAAAAAATTTTTTTTATATCAAGCAGTTTTCAGATGGTGATGTGTAAATAAGACTATTCATAAATCAAAGAGAAACCGTTTTCGTTAACGATGAATTTTTTATCATAAAATAAAAGAATAACATTGAAGAATACGTAGAAGATTGAAATTGTTATTAATTAACATCAATAAATCTTTTTCATCAAGGCATTTAAATAAGCATCAAAATAATTTTTTTTTTCCGATATAAGTCGAAAAATTCACCATATATTCCTATTCAGTTTTACGTTAAAGAAATATAGATAAACATATTTAAAATAAATAGATGCAACAGCTCTACAATAGACTTGATTTTGTAATATACCATTGTATAGTTACAGGGTATCAGATTCATCTTTGCGTTTGTCCAGTCCAATTAAATGGTATTGTTTTTTATGGATGGTTATAGTCCAATTTAGGGGACGAAAAACCCAATTTAACTCGACAAAAACCAAATAAGACTAAAACAAAAACTAAGTTTAACTCCATACCACCGTTAAAAAACAGCCACATCAAATTGGACTATAAATATGCCAGTTAGGACTAGAAAACGCTAATTAGGACAGAATACCCTGTATGCACTAGATACAGATTCAAAGATTCTAATTTTTTTTAGACGATTCCAATATTTCAAAGCTTAATCACTGTATTTGGATAGAGGTTTAGAGCAAAATATTAAAAAATGTGAATGATCTACATTTGGATCGCTTTTCTTTATCAATTACGAATGAGGTGACACTTCAAGCGAAAACTGGAATTCCTCAGATTTGTGTTAGATAACTTGACATTTTTTAACCTATGCCATATTAAACTGCACTGTTCATAAAAAATTAACTTGCAGATTTAAATTCAGTGATTGGATAAAATCCATGAAAGTATGATCCAATATAATGCTCCCTAAAACAGTATTAATGTTTTTATGACAGAGATATCCCAAATCTAACATATTTATATCGCATATTCGAATTATGATTCTAAAAATCAGACAGTTATATAATGCCTCTACTAATTTGTAAAATAAATCGGTAATGCTCATATAATCAATATATGAAGATTAAATACACAGTCATAATTTAACATCAATACGTCTTTTTATCAATGAAATGCCAACTCATATTTAATACCACATAATTATTTTTCTATTATCTTACATATATTAAACAAACTTGGTTTGTTTTTTTATTATCATTTCTTATCATAAAATGTGTAAGAACTACGCTGTTTTTTATTAAGGGCTAAATTGAAATAAACTCATATTCAGATAGTTGTGTGATATAATAATCATCTGAAAAATACATTTTAACCATTATAAAAAAAATTATGTAGGGCACCCTATAATAACACATAGTTTATTTTTTTAACGTGTAATAAAAGAAAAACTCTCACGATTTTCGAGTTATATTTTTTAAACTAAATAAAAAGAATTCTCACGAAGAACAAAAATGATACATGTCATGATGATGAGTGATTCAATAATAAATTGTATTAAAATAAAACATCATAGAGATTTATTCAGTTAAATGAGTCTTCATAATATCAACTTATCTCATATATAAATTAGAAACAAAACACACATTCTATAAATGACATTTTTTTACACGACCTTTAAATATTTATAGGATCATACCAAATTAAATAGCAAGAAAAAGGCAGTCGATGATTCTTGAATATGTTCAAAATATTTTTGTATTGCTAATTAATCCGAAATAGTATATCAAATATCATTACGCTGATTTTATTTTTTTTAAATTAACTGAATAGGCAATTTAAAATAAATTTAATTTATATTTCGAAAATTAATGAGCATTTTCATCTTTATTACCTGTTGGGATTCAGATGACTCATCAGCAGGATCGTAGTCGAGAGGTAGAACTTGATATTCTAGTTGAGATGATTGAGTGCTGGGTTATGTAATTATGGTTTTATGTATACTAGTGATTATTTTGTATCTTGTTTGTCCTTTAATCGTTACAAATCTTGGAATCTATTGTGATGAAAAATAAAAGAATCGTGTTATAACTTTGTAAAAAATAGTAATATTTTTAAAATCAAAAAAAATTAAAAGATGTTTAATTATTTTTTAATATTTACATTTTCTGCAAAAAGTATTTATAGCAGGAATATAAACGTATTGAATCTGATATTATAGATTTATTTAAAAACTTGAATTTATAAATTGGATAGTCAAAAAATGCTTAATATTTCGTCAAAGACCTTATAAATGAGAAAAGTATTGAGTATGTGGAGCTGTCTCCCTTTATTTTATTATGACAATAAAAATGTTATATTAAATTTGTGGATAAATTATAATTACAATGAAAAATATTTAATATGTTTTACATCTATACAAACAAGTGCTAGAATTTTGAAATTATCCATTTTAACAAGTAAAAGCTTAAATAATATGCTCTTCTTAGAAGAAATTATTTCAAATTCACGTATTTCGTGATTGACCATACGAAAATATTTAAATTCATTGTTTAAATCTCATTATTATTTGATCATTTAAATTTGGACTTAACGAAAAAATATTTAAACATTTTTGATTGTTTTCCATTTTTATAAAATGATTATTTAAAGCTAAAAATCTTAAATTGCGCCTAGAAATTTCTCTTAACTCTACCACAAATCAAATATTCAAATTGAGAGATCACTAAGAATTACATATAACAATTATTACTCTAGTTCGTCAAAAGTAGAATGATGGGATAATAAATTGTGCTATAAATATAAAAATTGAATGAATCTTTAAAAAGACGCATTTTATTTTCGTTTATAGTGTTAAAGGACTATAATTTTCTATCATATTTATTAATCAATTACAATTTTATAACCAAAGATCGATTTTTAAATATTGATGTTTCGAAAACATTTTTAAAATCAATTATTTCATCAAAATTTTACTCACAAAATAATTCAAATCATTTATCAAAGAATTTTTGGTGACATATGTACATTTTTATTGCCTAGGGAAATATTAAATTTTATAAATCATATCGATTCTAATATTTCGATATTTTACCACAGAAAAATCCGTATATTTGTTGAATTTAATCAGATACAACAAAGCGAAAACGTATTAAAAATAAAATATTATTTACCTTTATTCTCACCTCGCGATATATTTGACTTGGATTTGAAATTTCAGATTCCTCTCGTTTTATTGATGATGCATATGTAGATGTGTCGAAATTATCCTTGCAAATACCTGTTTGTGGGTCATGAACATTTCTTTCAAAAATATGATAATCGTAAGGATTCTAATTTTCGAAAAATTTAAATTTTTCATATTAAATAAATTATATGGTGGCAGATATATGTACATTATAATTTACACGTATTATATTTATTGGCCTAATGCATCAATTTAGTGGAATTATAATTCATAATATTATGGGACACATCACTTAGTAATTAAAAAAAATAAATTATGCTCGAAAATTTGAGAGCGTTTTAAAATGAGAAACAGCGCATGCTCATTTCTGAGTTGAATGGATAAAAAAAAATTTTAATAACATTTTAAAACCAAATCAGGAGCATAACATCGATTTCTTTTGTAGACTGTATTTAGGCGTTAGAATATTCAATCATTTTTATTTAAATCTTAAATGTCATAATTATTCTGTCAATAATTAAGAATTGTAGTAATATGCCTAATTTACGACAACAAATCGATGCACTAGCTCATCCTGAAAATATATAATCAATTAGGGTTATTATTACGTTGATTTTGTGTTGTATAAAATTACTCCTCACACCATTAAAAAAATATTTGTAGTAGCCGTGATTTATGGCAGTTAGTTCTTCAACTGGACATTTTTTAGAGTTTCGATCTTAAGTGATAGATTATGTATCCTCTAATTCATCTATTAATAAAAATTCAAGCTTGTTATCTCAAATAAATTAATTTTTCATATGAAAGATATGCTATCTACACTGTATGAGAATGCGTAATCACGTGAACTGGATATTATATTGAATAACATTTTATATAGATTTGCTATATTGTAACACGGTATATTTCTTGGTGCAATACAAAAATAAAAATGTTTACACATTCTACTGTTGTTATTACAACAAAAAATAGACGAATAAATAATACTGGTCAAATCTTTGTAAAAAAATTATGATATATATTATCAATTGTATTAAAAATGAATAATCAATGTTCAAAATTGTAATTCATATATTAATTTTAAATTGTGAGATCTAGCTTAATTTTAAATTGTTTATTATATTAATAAAAATTGATGATCACAATGCAGATAATCGTGTAAAGACGGGTTTTTGTCAAGGATAGATGGAAATATATATGTATCGAAAAAATACCTAGTAATTGAAAAATATTAATTTTGTATTATTTTTTAAACATTATAACGGTTCAAATAATTAAAACAACGATTTATTTCAAAAATAAATATTGATTCTGGAATTTGAGAATAATAGAATAGAGTATGAATATTTTATTTATTTTATAATGATGGTAGTATCATAATTGTTAAAATTATAATATATAATACACTATATCGATACAAAACGTAAGGATAGGCTTTGTCAAAATGCCTTTATTTCGATATAAAATACAAAATAGCCATAAAAACTAAATCATTCGAAATATATTTTAATTTAAAACATGTTCTCTTGGTAATCCAGTAAAATCATCGGGTGTTAATTCTATGAATAATTCAGTTCAATCTAGTTCGATATTCGCATTTACGCTGCTGGAATAATTGATTTCGACAATTTTTCATCACATATATACTTATTATACTGAATTATATTTATCAATTTCAAAAAATGAATCTCGATTTTTTCCCATGTGAATACGGCGACAAATAAACTATTATTATCCATATATTATGTTACATGTCAGGAAAATTTGAAAGGTTAAAACAAATTCAATACAAAACTATTTTGTTATTGACTATTTCAATTCGAATAATTGATTGAGAATGTTGTTTAAAAATAATCTGGGATGCTTAGGGTATTAGAATTATACAAAGAATGGGAGTGATTCTGAATCTCTTTTCAAATTGCAAATGAACCTTCTTTATATCTAATAGTTAATTTTCGATTAAAAATTAAAGATCGATCCGCCATTTGAAAAAATCAACCGCATACTCATTTGGTTTTTACGCCTTATTATCCTCGCTGAGTGCATTCGAAGACGTTTGTTTCGAAAAATTAGTAGAGAATATAGACAAATATGACTGTTTGAAACACTTAATCTCCAATTGACAGTTTTCTCAACATAATGTCACAGTTTGCAATATGATGGCACTGTATAGATTCAAGAATCAAAACAGTATCCGTAGCATGCGTAACAAAAAGAATATTTTGATTTTATTGAATTTTTTTTTTCGATGCTAACACCACTTTTTGAATGTATTGTTATTTTTAAGAAAATGTTAGTTAAGGTGATAATTATTGACCATTTAATACTTCTTGAATGGTATTTGGCGCAAAATTTGTCCTTCAACTAAGATCTTTGATGAGATTGATCTTGATTTGGTATAATACCGCATGTATTGACATTTCTAGAATAAAATCTCACATGAAACGACGTGAGAGATTTCTAATTGGAACAAAAGCAATTTTGTAAATATTTTAATTTTCTCTGATAGATATCAAAACATTGGAATCGTAAATTTCACTGCGTGTTATGTATGTATGTGCATGTAAATACATTAATATTGATAAAAGATTCTCATTTATTAATGGTAAACAGCATGGTTACAAATTTAATCATTTTAATACCTTAACTAATATCATTAATATTAGTATATTCTGCTTATTTTAAGCATATAAAAATTGAATTAAGTAACTCTTAATCAAAAATTTATTCTTTAAGAAAACTAAATTTTTCATCATCCAATCATTTTCAAGGCCTTGATATCCGATGTATCATTTTTACAAGCACTTATATAGTCATAAGACAACTCTTTAAAGAAAAGAAGAATTGATAAATAGATTTGTGAATTTATCATGAGAAAATAAAAATGACACAGTAATTCATACGACCTACGAAATAATTTTTAAGTGTCGTTGATTACAAATAAAATTGAAGATCTTTTTATCGAAGATATTGATTCACTGATTAACAGTTAATATTTGGTAAGATAATTGGGATCATTTCACAATTATATGTTCAACAAAAGATCAATTTCAGTAGCAATTATCCGTTAAAATATAAACAATTCAGATTTTTCATCAACATAAAATGATAATTACTTGTTGATATACGGTAGATTCACTCTTTATACCAGAGTTATCAGGGTCAAATTCACTTGGAATCTGCGGTACTGTGGTCGGCGCAGTTTCTGTAAATGTAGTGGATATTATACCTTGAATAACTTGGAATGTTTTTTGTCCACGTTTTGATTCAACACGTTTTATCTATGGAAATAAACATTGAATTAATATTATTTGATTCATGTATAAAGTCTGAATCTTGAAATAATTTGATTAAAAGACCAATCTTTGATTCAATAACCGTGCAAATCTTGTATAAGGATTAAAAACATGCGTGCAATAGGAGATGACTATATAAATCAAAAATGTATATTTTCTTTTTACTTCAATGTAATAAGAACAATTTTAGACTAAGATAGAAAATTTATCATTGTTACCACATACCATAAGTTTGTTAACACTAGTATTTTTAATCTGAAGTGAGTTTCTGAAATTCGAAAATCGATGATAAGCACGGAAATCAATATAGTTTTGCATGATTGAATTCAAATATTTTGAATATTCAACATTTGTAATAATACAATAAATTTGTAAAAATTGAATTTTAGAATTTTTACCGTTTCATGTTAAAAGTTTCATCGTGGAAATCAATAAAAATATTGATTAAAGATGACACAAAAATTATAATTTGTTTTTCGCAAAATCTAAAATTTTCTAACGTCATCTGATTGAGTACCATCAACAAATATTTTGGTGATTTAGAATCTGTGGTTGATGATAATTATGATTTTAAAATTCAAACTTCTAAAATATGACAAATAGAGCATTATCATCTATTAAGTAAAATATTAATATATTCATCATATTGAGATCCATATTCACATAAAAGATTCAATTGTCGTTGCTACGCCAAACTTTATTAATATTAGGATAAAATTGTCAAAAAACCAAAATCAGATTAATCTACAGATATTTATAATTATGATACAAAACATTTGAAAATGAATGACATTTATATTTCATGTTATTTCAGGATAAAGCCAGTGGATTTTTTAATATTATACTGAGATTATGTAATATAACGCTCACAATGTACGAATCAGATGAATTTGTCGAATTAAAGTGTTTGTATTTTTGAATGTTGTAATGTCAATCAATAATTCACATATTAAAACTTTGATTCACAAAGTTGTAAAATTTTCATCAATATTGTCGATAAATATCATATATTCTGAGAGGAGAAATATCTCAAACCAATTCATTGTTTTTTATGTACAAATTGTGATATATATATAAATTAACATCACTTAATTTTAACATCTTTATTTCATTATTAGAATAAAATATTCAAAAATATACCTTTATTTTGAGTGGTGCATTTATTGAACTTGAATCTGACATTGTCCTTTTGTCTTTACCAGAGGATGATGTCTTCATGTCTAGATCAATTCTATTATTACGGGTTGTGGAAATATCATCGCTTGTTTGATCAGCACTCTGCAGGTTAACAATCTAATATATATTAAATGAAAATCGAAACCAATGGCGTGAATATTCTCAAGTAAATATGACGTTAAACATAAATTAATGATGTAAGCAAAACTATTTCAATTAAATAGAAATTTTTTGTGGGTGCATGAATATGGTTTGTGGTTTTTTTTAGTCAATAGGTATGAAAATTATGAAAATACTACCAAATATTTCCATGACAAAAATATTACAAATTGAAATTGTATCTAACTTGAATATACAAAATAAAAATGTTCTGCCAAACTAAAAACTAATATTGTACACAAAGCTGAATAATCACAATGTCCAAATCTCATTAAAAAGAAAAAATTCCGTGTTTTATTGGCAAATACTTTGCTAATTTTGGTCTTTAGTAATCAAAAGTTCTAATTCTCAATTTAAAAATATCTAATAAATTCCCCTCAAAATTCATACAATTGAAAATAACTTTTTTAATTTTTTTAATTTTCCTCTTAAATTTTTTAAAATAAGTAGTTCGAAAAGCACAATGGAATCCCACAAATGAATTAGAAGTTGATTTTAGTTTATGAATTAATATATTTTTATCACCACAACACAAGAAATTTTTAATGTTTTTGCGTTATTTTTTCCAACAACATTTTAAGTTTATATTTCTATTGGAGAATGATTTTTGCTGTGCATTTTACATTAAATAGATAAGTTTTAAACCCGCTGTTAGCAATAGTTGGAATATGATTTATATGAAGTTTGATATTATTATGATTTTTTATACTCTGGTATTGTGTTCATATTAAATCTATCAAGAATAAATAAAAAAAAATTGGAATAAAAGTGTTTGAATATCAGGTGAATAGCGTTCTGCGAATGTAAAACTGCGAAAGACCATCCATCAATATGTTTGTAAATTTGGATAAATACCCAAAATTTATCATTGTAAATTATAGCATATTCCAAATAATATGCAAAAATATCCATTTTTTAACAAAATCGTTAAACGTTAATCCAAAATACAAATTAAAGACAAACATGATTTTATGGAGTTTAACGAAGAAATCAATTAATAATATATTAAGGCGAATTCCATTATGCATATGATAAACGTAAGCGCATTCATTTGTAAAGTTAAATACAAGTGTATGATATCAAAATTTTGCAATGGAAGAATATGTATTTGATCAAGCAAAATAAACAGTATCTAATTAAAAGTTACTAACGACTAATAAACAACATTTAATGGGCGAAACACTGAATATTTATTAATTTTTTAAATGTATAAAAAATTATAAGCTCGAATTTCTCAGGCGCCTTGTTATTAAAATAAATAACAATTTTTTTTTTAAATCAGGCATGTTTGTGATAAAAGTATCAGAAAAAGTAATTTCTATATCGAAAAAATAACATTTATGAGTAATTGATAAATTCGAAATTGCGAATAGTTTTTAAGGTTAAGGTAAAAATTTAGTAAAATTCAATCATTATTATAATCAGTAGAATGCCGTTTATTGAATATTTTTACATTTCTGAATAGTGATCAAGATAATTTCAAAAAGGAAACAAATTAATAAATCCAAAAGTATTTTTAACCAATTTATCAATATAAATACCTCATAAGTGGGCTCAGCTTCGACTTTTACGTTCGACAAGGTTTCAGTCTCACTGTCCGTTTCAGGTTGATGCATTGACAATATCTAGCAATTAGAATCACGATTATATCGAAAAGATAGTTATTGTTACATATAATCGTTATAAATCGAATAAACATAAAATTTGAACCATCTGACAATTATGATAAATCAAATATGAAATCAAAAATGCTCCAAAATAGATTAAAAATACTGAGATAATACGAATATCGATTTTCTATTGAACCATATATTAGTAAAATCCGAATTTTGATAACAAAAAACGGATTTGATATCAAATAAATTTCTCATGTATAGGCATCGCAACTATCTACATATTCAATATAATATATGTTTTATAAAAATCTCGATAGTCAAAATTGCCTTAAAGATACTGAAATATCATTATATGCTATATTTGAAAACCATCAACAACTTTTATAAAAATATTTTAACTGAAAAAATTAAGTCAGATTTACATATTTAACCTCAATTAATAATCTGCTTTGGTAAAGATGATTTTATTCATGATCAAAACGTAAGAAACTTCAAATATCATTGTTATATCTGCGAAATGAAGGTCATCGCTGATTGAAATATGATGTGTTTGCTTTCGAAGGATATATTCGTTTATCAATCCGTCATAAACGAGTTTTATAGTATATTATTGCATAAAAATACACTAGTATTGCAATAATATTTCTTTGATTATATTTTAATCATAATTCTTTGATTGTATGCAATTAAATGTCTTTAGAATTATGATAATTTAAAATATAGAAAAAAAGAGGGCATGGATTGATATAAAATACACTCAGTCCCTGTAACGATTATGAGAAATCGTAATACTGAAAAAAAGAACTTTAATGTTCTGTATTTAAGAAGAATGAATAAATAACAAATAACATCAAGCGGTTCTTGAGAATACAATTGATTAATAATATCCATATTATTCATCATAAGAAAACTATATTTTTTTGGAAAAGGTACGTATTCATTACCACACTGCCTGCAATAGCGAAATTAGATTTAATATAAAGGGAAATATCTTTCATAAATACTCGAAGTGAATCAATTTTATAAATTAATTTGATTTAATTATTAATTTCGATCTTTTATAATCAAATTAAAATGTCCCAAGCGGCATATTCTTAAGATTCTCTCAGGTGATAATATCAACACAAAATATATTTTATTGGATTTACTTCGAATAAGCTATTAGAGATCAACAATCAGATTTCAGCTTGTTTAGATATTATTCAAATTTTCAGAGCTAATATCAGCCTTAAATCAGCTTATAAAATATAAGGAACAATTCGAATGTTAGCTCGCATATATTTTAACGCGTTGTTATTTGTTAAACATTTTTAAAATCTGAGAAATATTTCCAAATGAAATAGTACATGGCCAATATACACTCGCTGGTTTGATTTATAATAATAGGCATTAAATTGTCAATAAAGTTTATATACATAATGCAAAAAACAAGACTATGACATGTTCGAACTACCCTGTAACATCTCTCTCCAGTCTGGAGATCAATAGGTTTGATAAGTGATTGAAATATGGCTTCACTAGGCAATATAGTATTAACACGCTTCATCTCTATCCTGTAAGAATATTGACTGTCATGATGCCTTTGTGAGTTCAGGACATTTAAGTTAGGTGTCTCTGATGCTTGTTTATTACTACGTACCCATAAATATATAAAATATCCTATAATCCTCGACCACGCAGTGCCTAGCTCTCTTCGAATTGGAACGAATTACCTTGGAACGAACAAAACCAAAAAGATATTTAAATCCATCAATGAATTTGAAACATCTAATTTGACATTTTCTTTCATTAATATGAATAAATTTAACTTTTGGATGAGTAACAATATGAATATTTCAAAACTTAAGACTTATCAAGAATTATATTTTGTAAACGACAAACAAAACTGTCTATTCGGCAAGTCTTTTATTTTATAATTACATAGTATCCTGAAATCTTTGCGAATCTTCATTGGTGGAAAACGGTATTTTCGAATCCTTTTTAAACGTCAAAGAACAAAAAATTTATCAAATCTACTCAATCTTTAATTGTTACAACAGTTTCATGATTAACATTACGTCCATGATCATGTAATTACTCCTAAATACCCGGTTTTGAAATTTGCAAATAAACTTCAATCTCGCAATATTTCTCCGAAACCGCTTTAATAGGCTATGAAAAAAACATTTTCACATATCGCGGCGCCTGGTATCAATAATAGCATTAAGCAAACAAAAAGACTTTTGATAGTTCACTGAGGGTTTGTTGAAGAAACGCACAAAAGCATTCTATGAACATAGATAATTCACACACTCAAATATAAACACCCAAACACTTATTTTGCATTTCACTCGAATATATTTTCAATCTATTATGCGATTAAAAAATTTGTATCCATATGTGTATCATAATGTTTTTACGCTTTTTATCAACTCTTAACCTTATATTATGCTCTCTAATTAAATATTTTTTTCAGGATGATCTGTGAGACAACCAAATGTAATTAATTTTTTGATTTTTACGTATCATTAACATGATTTCAAAGACCGAACTGTATTTCTCGGTATTGAATTTCCATGATCTCGAATAACGCTCTGGATTACACAAGATATAGACGAGACAAATATGCATACAGCGCCAGTAAATCTTTGAAAAAATTGGAATTTACGAAGTTTATCTGCTCCATATTTCATGAAAAAATCTCCATTTGTATCAGATTCGCAACAATATTATCAAACATCGATGAATAAACAGTGGTATTTGTATTACATTCATGCCCTCGTATATTGTTTGAATGTATTTTACTGAATCTCACATCAAAAATTTAAAATATTAATGATTTTTGCGAAATAAATTCGTGGTTAATGACGGTCAATTA
Source organism: Thelohanellus kitauei (assembly GCA_000827895.1). NCBI lineage: Eukaryota > Metazoa > Cnidaria > Myxozoa > Bivalvulida > Myxobolidae > Thelohanellus > Thelohanellus kitauei. The sequence continues at coordinate 172,135 of JWZT01005389.1, forward strand.
AAATATTTGAATTGATTACAACTTTTTTCACCAGTGTATATCGACATAAATATATGTATAATATACGAAGAGAAACAATTGCATTTTAAAATATATTTTTCAAATACAGACAAGAGCTCATCATAGTCCGTGTCATAGGGGATATTAGAAATATTTGTTCATTGTGATAAAACATTTTTACCGCTCGCCCGTCAATTTAATATAATCTGATATTTCGAAAAATATTTGTTCTAATGAAAAACAGATTATACTTCAAAAAATCACTGAATGCATAAAATCGACCAAAGATCACATATTCTCCTCAATCATAAAGATAATAATTTTTAGAATTATTAGTAAAAATCTCCCTGATCAATAATCATTCAAAAATCAATAAGTCAACTTAAAAAATTTGTACATCTCTGGAAAATACTCTCTAAATGCTTTTAACAAACATTATGCTCTCGTATTTCAGATGCCCTAGGTTGTAGTTGGCAGACATTTTGCAAAGACGATATGTTTCTTCGACAAAACACATTGAGGGTATCAATGTCTTTGGTTTTAAAGCATGTATGAAGAAATCTAATGATTGTTTTAATTAAAGACAAAAATATGATTCCATTAGAGGACAAAACTCAAACTATATATCATATACAGACATTCTTGTTATTTAATAATCATGAAATGTGTTTTTGAAAAATTATGCAAGACCCCATTTAGTATCCGGAAAATGAAACAAGTATTCAATCTAAATACTTTGGCCTTGCTGATGAATATATATTTCAAATATGTGATAAAAATTAATATCTGTATTCTGTACTCAAAAAAGTCCATTAGAATTAGACGAGAATAGTTTATATGGACAAATTCACCTGTACAAACATTGATAGTGTTAACTAAGTAAAAATATGAACAGTCATCCATTATCATGCAATTTAATACAGACTGCACTACACTTTTTTAACTTTTATTCTCAATTACATGGTACAGGGAAGCCCTCGCAATAAGTTTATCTAGGCACATATTTTTAGAATCTATATGTAATGATGGATCGCTCTAATTTGCAAATTACATTTTACTGATTAAAACATCATCAAACACGCCAGTAGTTATAAAAATATAGCATCTTAAATCACAAAAACCACAAATGAGAGAGAAAGGATTTAATATCATTTTTATCGAAATTCATCCGATTGATTTATTTGATGATCATTTAGGCCTTACTGACAAAAATCATTGAGTTACTCTATATAATTTTTTTTAACAAAATTATATTTTTGTCAAATTTCAAAAATAAATAAATCAGACATTTTTCGGGTTATACTTCTTTTACTGTCACTTTCGTTAGATGATTGGCATGCATTTAAATCAAAGAATCTAATTGGAAAAGAACACTAAATACTGACTAGCTAAGGCATTTCATAAAAACATCCAAAACCTAAGAGAGTGTGTCAATTTAAAGCTGAGATTATTTTTAAGGCTTTTGATGATGATGTCATTATTAGAGAAAGTCAAATAGAAAGAATAGATACTATAATTTTATGAAAGAACTTTGTTACGAATATAATATACTGTTAACTCATACCATTAAAAATATGACGTCGTTTATACATAAATGCAGCGATGAACAAAAATCGAATTGACGTATACATGGAATCAAACGCATTTCCACTCATCAGCCCCTCCAAAACAAACCATCTATCACTGATTACTGTGGGCTAAATATGGGAAATGAATTATAATAATCAACTCATACGAGTCTTTTCAATAAAAATTCATATCCCTCAAAAATTGAGTTTTTAATAAATATCATACGGCATCTAAATGAAGCAAGTAAAAATGGAAAAAATGTTTAAATATAAAACAGAATTTAAAAAAAATGCAAATATGCCCTCTATCGTTATCGGATAAACTATTGCTTTTATATCGGTTAGTTATCATTAAAATTATGAAATACATTTTGTGTGTTTAATATAAGTTGAATCAAAATTGGATATAATCAATACAAATTCAAGGAATTTTGCTCAAAAATTTATTCTCAATATTTATATAAGAATTTAAGTTTTATTTTAATTGAAATAGCATGCATAAGGTATGCGTAGAACAAAATCACAATCAATGTTCCAAGGGACAAAAAAATCTGTTAAGAATTCATAATTACTATTTAGATGTTTTAATAAATAATTACTTTTATTAAAAATGCGTGTTTTATAAGACACAATAAAAATGAATATTTAAATAGTTATATCTAAGTTAGTCAAAACCAAAAATGACAGATTGTCTCAAATTATAATTTCCTTTGTTGAGGCAGTATAGAAATATCCTAAAACCATTATTGGATTAATAAAAACGCTTGAATCACTAGATCCTTTTAGCTGTAAACTTGATGAGCGTTATTAGAAGTGTATCCGTATCATAGGAATAATAATTCAGAATATATTAGTGTTTTAAATAATTGAGTTACATTTATTATGAACGAACGAAGCCTGGGTTTGATCAAGGAGATCGTATATTTGTATTTATCACACAAAATATACTTCCTGTAAATTAACAATTCCAAATCAAGCGCACTAGAAGAGGTATTTTCAGAAGTAAAATACAGCGTAAGATGAGAAAGTGAGTTAAAAGGAATATCAATATTTCTGATAGAATGCGGGGTTGATGCATTAACACCGCATAAGACGTATCCAATTATATCAAAAACTGTTTAAATAAATTAACTATACCAGGATGGAAAAGGCATTCAACGATAAAAACCGAAAGTTTTATGTGAATTTTAACCCCTTTGAGTAACTTAACTTTGTTTATAATTTGATTATATTAAACCACGTTTTTCGAAAAACCTAATTATTATTTGTTTCAAATAGAAAATTTTATATAAAATCTTTGAAATACAGCTTGAGCTTTCGAACAATATGCGAAGCTATGGTTTAATAACGGATTTCAATAGCTCAAATCAATACACGTACAATTCGAACAATCATTCTGTTCCAAAACCTGCTGATCAAATCCATTAACATTCGAGTGTAATTGAGAAAATCTAAAAACATAAACATAGGCCAATTCTCTGAAAGGTTTAGATCATGATTTAATTCATTCCGCTGCATAAGGGGTCGCTGACACTCGGCTCACGCCCACTATGGTTCGCCCATATTTATCTATATGCTAGCATTCACTCACTAATAGTAATATACTTTGTGATAGATGTGCTAACATGCTACAAGAAAATAACAAATAGGCTATATAATCAATAGTTTTCGTTCTAATTATTTGTATAAACCTGACCTCTTGTATTTACTTCCTGCACTTATTCGTATTGACTCTTGATGTAACTCTCACCCAAGTGTGGTTTTTTATGATCTATATTAGGTTCTATGACAATTGAGATTATTCGTATTTTTCAATAATTATATCTTTTCGAT
>JWZT01005389.1:176531-203883 GCA_000827895.1 Thelohanellus kitauei
ATGTGTAGATAGTATTGAATAGAGATATTCGAATCATATTTTATTTTGTTGATATCTAATCCCCATCGATAAAGGTTTACAAATCGGATATGGGTATCACCTAGCTATCCTTCACGAACAGAAACAACCAAATATTCTGCTTATATGAATCGACTTGTTATGATTCTGAATCGAAATTCATATATATCAAGCCTACGGACTTTTTTTACTAATTTACGGCAACATTTCTTTATAAATTTCTCAACCATTCGTGGTGGAATAGCATTTTATATGGATATTGACTTCAGAAGCCATTACTTTTCGCGCGTGGCTATTAAGTTATATTTAAGCGAACATCTTTTAAAAAAAATTGGAGTAGGTTGTGGATTAAGAGCTTTAATTTTGAAATCAGAATAGAAGCTGTTCAAATTCAAAGCAAATGCATTATTTGGGATGATAGTTACCATAATAACAGAATATGGTTACTTATAATGCAAATAGGAAATATCAACTTTCTGAAGTTTTTGTGTTTTCATGATAACTTTCTAGAAATGGGTTTAAAACAATCATCCAGTTTTTGCCTTTTGTTTATTTATAAATACTCATATTATTTAAGAGCGAATTGTTGTCGTAACAAAACTTATACGCACGATTCACTTTTTAATAATTTTAACTTAAGAGTGTTGGATAACCTAATTACTTAACAGAAATATCACTCTATGAATGTTGATTTATGAATAAATAAAGTTTTAACAATCTGTGAATTAAATTTCCCACTTACCTATGATATAAAAAAATTCTTTCAAACACCCATCCAAAATATTTTTTGTACATGGAATTGTTATCTTAAACAATATATATATCAGCTAAACCATTTGTATGTTTGTCCCTAGATTTAAGACAATCGTGTTATTTCTTGATATGAATTTCAAGTATCTGTTCATCATTTAGGCAGCTAGATCTCAAGTATTTTTAATAATTTTGTAGGCCTAACATACCTTTACATTGATTTGTCGCGCTATTGATGCGTGCTAATTAAATATGTTTGGGTTCAATCAAAAGAGTTTAATCAGAGTTCAAGATCTGATTTTATTTTGTTACGATATATGAACTATATTTTGTATGGATGTATCCTATTTAAATGCATATCGTTTTTGTGCCACATAAGAATCCTCAAATGTTTATTTGAATTTTTTTATAATATAGGTAAGATGTATTTGAATATGATGATCCATGCCACTGCCCTATACGATGAATTTACACTTTATCTTTGTACCAAACATTTGCCTAAATATGTGTTTCAGACCGACGAAAAACGGTTAATTTAGTGCATTAAATTACGCTCTAATCTCCAAAGGGTGTTGACATGAATTATGAAAAATACAGTGCTAAAAAATGGATGGTTATTAAGAAATATATATTTAATGTAGTTTGAATCAGTTTAGAATTCTCATAATCATCTAAAATTATAGATTGTCGGTTCATTCAGCAGTAGAACGTATTTCAATTTTCTCTAGTACATTTATCTGTTCATTATTGGGTAATTGTATTTTAAAAAGAAAAAATTAAAGGTTTTAATACATCAATAGTTATTTCAAAGGATTTGTTCGTATTTGATTGTTTCTTCTTTCAATATCATTTCATAACTTTTACTTAGAATCAGAAATAAATATTTATTTTTTCTCCTTAATTGTATACTAGCCATGTATTATGATAAAAATTGTGTGGATATTTTTTATGGTTAAATATTAAAAAATAACTCAAAATGAATTTAACACGCACTTACGAATTATCATAAACACATTAACACAAACTGTGTGTTATAATCCCAATACAGAATCTTAGGTAGCAACATAAAAATTATCTACTATTGTCTAAGTCATATTTTCTCGGATCTATAAATTCTGATAAATATATCCGGGATTTTTTCTACAATTTTATTTTGCTTTTTAGAAAATATTAATACAGAACCAACTTGTCAACATCATTACAGTCATTAATTTATTTTCGCAATATCGTTTGTATATTTTGAAATTCATTCAATTATATTCGAACATAAAGTTCCAAAAAGATAATACAAACGTTTCACATCATGTTTAATTTATTTCTCAAAATGAGGTATTGTTGAAGATAACTTTCAAAGTTAAAATTGATTTGGTTTAATAGCCCAATAAATTTAATTGCATGATTCTAAATGTGTGAAAAAATAAATCGATTTTTAACTTTTTATCCTTTATCTAAATCCATATTCTTAAAATTTTACGTCATCCATGATTTACTGTTATGCAAATAGTCCAAGACACAGCTGGAATTGAATTGTTACCAGAAGACTAGATAAATGACCTAGGGCATAGTAATTTAATATTTTTTGATATCTGTAAATGTGAAAATATTATAATCCATGATTCAAGCTGAAAAATTCTCTCTATCTTTAATAATTTTATCATTAATCTCTTAGTCCAGAAATTTTTATACTCGCGCAGAGTATGATTCAATTAATAAAATTTCTCAAAGTATATATTTTTGGAATTAATTTGTTTGCAAATAAATATTTTTTAAGTGTCTTTTAGAGAGATTTCGATTGTTCAAAATAACAATAGAACATATCAATCTTTATGTTTTAATGATTGTAGCCATCTACTTAAAGCCAAAAAATGTCATTTCAGTATTTTTTGTCCTAATGCAATTTTTAAATATTTTTTGTCAACGTTGCGTTTTAAGATTTAATAACCAGTGTTCTCTCAAAGAATATTTCGTTTAAATCTTCAGAATTTCATATAATAACTATTTATTAAATTATTAAGACTTAATAAACGGTTAGTTTGGGTTGATTTTAAAATATTCAGTTATCAATTTGAAAATCATGTAATTTTTAATGACACTGTGAAGACACTGGCACTATGCGTTCATTTTTTGAATACATTCCTGTCGTCATAATTAAAAATTTGATACTTTTCTCAAATTATCAGGTTAAAAACGTTAACTTTATTTAGTTTTATCTGCTGATTTGGATTTAAATAAACATTAACCAAACTGATAATAGTTAAAAATCATAAAAATATTTTGTCATCAAAAATACCATAATTTGAAAAAAAGGCATATTATAATAATTTTGGACATACTATATTCTCTATACAAATTTGTGTATTAATTAGAACATGACTGCTTGTCTAAAACGCTTATCTATATTCTGCGCCGAATATTTTTGTACCATTTTCTATAAATTCAAGAATATATAAGTGATTTCAAACATGATACACAAATTTATAAACATATTTTTTTATAATATACTAGCTCTTAATTATTTAAGATATAATGATAATCTGATAATATTTTCAAATGTATTTTTGCTTAAAAAATACCTAAATAACTATATAATGATATTAAAACGACTATAAAAGTTTAAGATCCATCGGATTCTCCATGATTAATACGGATTATGCACATTTAATCGAATTGCCATAAATTTATGCTAATATGTTCATGTTAAGCATAATCATTAACAATCTTGGCATTTAATTAATTTTTCATATATATACATGAAAACGATACTGTGCTTAAATACTAAGATTTCTGAAAAAAGAGGCTGTTTATTTTTCATTAAATTAGAATTAAATATTTTAGTCAAATGCATAATAAGAACTATTACATTTTATAACTAAAAATTTCAACTTTCTATTTATTATTTAAATATAAAATAACAAATTTGTTAATTTTAATTGAAGAAATGATAAAATCACAAATAATAATTTTATCAGTTTTGAGTTATGTATTCCCGTATCGATATCTGAACGTATTTTTTGCGAAAATAAAACATTCATACATATTATTTTGATATTATGGAATATCAGTACTATGTTTATCATAATTTATTACTCAATACGTAAAAAAATATGCAAAACATAAAAAGACAAAATATTCTAAAATATCATTCAAAAAGTTCAATTTAATCGCAAATACTCACAATTAATATTTGAGGTAGCAATACATCAGTTCCGAATAACAATATTAGATGCAATCATCAGTATATTTATAATGGATATGTATTTGATTTTGTATTTCTTCAATTTAAAATACTTCGTTTTGGGATTTATATATTTATTCAAAAAACAAAATTAAATATTTTTTCGTATAAAAGTCGATTGCCGAATGAATAAGCATACGAACATATACTACGAAATTATTCTATTATTTTGAAACAATTTTTATCGTTTAATTATTATTCATTCATATAAAAAGATGTTAAATTTCCGGTAAGTATTGATTCATTCAAAAGTGTCAAAAATTAATAAGATATTTTTTGATTATTTGGAGGCAGCTTTTTAAATTGGCTTATTGTATATTATATTAAGAATCATTTATGTGATTATTTGCCGAAAAATATACAGTAGACACCCTTCTTATTTCAAGTTTCTTTATTTCAGACAAATGAATTCATCTATGAATTTAAACTATGATTGATATTTCTTAATTTTCGTTTTCATAGCACTTATTAGATGCAGATTAAACCATTAAATCTTAATAAAACCAAGCCTTCACATTAAAGAAAAGACATAAACTGTCTAGTATGTTATATGGAAGCTATCAGAATCAGTCATTTTATTTTTACCTGATTTTCAATACAATTTATAAAAGATAGTTCATCTGAATCGATGTTTTAATCAAAAATACAGCAGACTATATAAGAGGACTCATATAACTAAATCAAAACAGATAAAACTCTGCCTCCAAAACTTTGCATGCAGAATTATATGCACAATTATTTAGAAGACAACATTTATAGAATATTAGATATATTAAATACCTAAACAACGTTAAAATGGCACTTACATCGTCAAATAAATGCAATAATTAAGCATGGACGTCACTCTAGATAAAAAATCATTGACGGATGCAGATGTTTCTAGATAGAATCGAAGAATAAGTGCCGACGAATTAGATTTTAGACAATTATAAATATGTAATAGTTCATTTTTAACTAAAAAAACTTAAACTGAACATACTCATGTCCATAAACAATATGGAACGTCTATTTCTGAGCAGGGTTTGACGAAATGCATATATTATGATATTTCGAGATCTATCAATAGTTTTAATCCATATAACCACCATTGTTAACCATGTTTATAGTTACGTTTTTTTCGAATATTGTCTAAAAATCGCTGAAAATGAGATATGTTTTACTATATTTGAAATGTAATTTTTGATTTACAATATAATGAATTATGAAGTGCCATATTTAAATGCCACATTACCTATTTTAAATTTTGGATAAATAAAAATTTGATATTAACTCATATGACAAGCGGTCTAATTTTAAGATCTTAAAAATATTAGCATGATAATTTTAAACTCATTTAAATGTCTTCCAGACTCATAGGATTCAAAAGAAATATCTTTTGGCATCAATTAAATTTTTGGATCTATTATGCATTCAAGCAACCTATTTCGAACTTTAACATAATAAATAACAAATTTAAAATCGGCTGATTTTTAGAAAATTGAATCGTCTAAAATTATCAACAAAATCCACACAAGCTCAGCAAACTTTTAAATGCGATAAAAGGCAATATTAATAATAATTTGTAAATCATGGTTTCTCTAATTTTAGATCATCAATTTTTTACCATTTGATTTTTATAAATTAAGATACTGTTAAAGCATTTCTTTTGTTATATAATCCGTTCTTGATAAGATGAATACATGCTCTTTTATTATAATTTTACTGTTAAATGTAATAAAAACCAAAATATATGCTGGATCTTTTAAAGTTTCGCATTAATTTTGACACACATTGGCTATATCCTTCTCAGACTTTGACGGTCACTTCTCGAGGCTTATCAAGTGGCCCTCTTCGCATATAAAACATGTGTATAGTATCTTTTAAATGTAGAAGATGGGTTGCGCCGGCCAGGCCATATCATTCTAATGTGACATTCGTGTTATTCGTTTATGTTTACAGAATATTTGCATCTTCAATGACACATAATTTCATACTCAAATGCCTGAGTAACCATTTCACAGAAGCTATAACACAAAAGTCGGCAAGTTAAAGAGTGAAGTGAAAAGATCATATTAGATAAACTTGAGATTTTCTTACTCAAGAGGTCAGTAAAAATGTGACACAACTCGTGGGATATTAAAAGTATTTTTCCGAAAGAGTTTAACACATTGCGAAAAGGAAGATCACGTCTCTATGTTCCTTGAAATTGACATATAAAAACATAGACACACATTTTCCCAAAACGTATGAATTGCAACCCATTGGACCCCACGGTTATCAGTTTTCGGAAAATTAAAACCGTTGTGTTGTTTTTGGGTAACTGGAACTGTATCATTTTCAATTATTAAATCAGCTTCCACATTTTATTTTTTTATAAGCTCTTGCCAGAATTTGAACAAGAAAAATCTATGATGACATTTTTGTGTCATTTAAAAATATAATCAAAGAAGATGAAAATTTGATAAATTCTTAAAAACCATGAAAATCGACATTCAAATGATATTAATTTATACAACTTCACCAATAATTAAGAGAGGCGATTGTAAATCATTTGGAGTCCATTCACAATTATGGTTCAATTGTTTCCGAGATTTCACAGTTTACAAAACGATCTAATTTTTAAATATACCAAAATATATGGAGTCACAGACATAAGAAGAATTGTTTAAGCACAGAAAAACTCGAGAAAAATCAATATAATGGAAGTTTCTAACGAATTTAAAAAAATCCAACTGACTTGTTAATTACACAAATATTTCCCTGATTCAAATATTTGGTCAAGAATAAAGGCCCTATATTATTTTGATTCCGCTCTCTGCCATATAACGTAATTAATCCTATTCTTTTTCTATTATCGTAAAGGCGAAATCATTTAACATACGATGTGCGTATTTAATAATCTAAATATATAATAAAGTCATCGAAACTGCTGAAATCTAATAAACTCTTGAAAACCCAACAGATATAGATCCAGTTATCTGTTAATTTCGTATAGATGTCACTCAGTTTCGCGAACCTAAAATAATTATATATTTTTTTATTAATATTAACGAGTAATGAAACGAACATTTTTATGTAAAATAGTGAAATTGTCAATGAAAATTTATCACTTGATTTAGTTGATAAAAAAAATCTTCTCAAACACCCTTCATATTTTGTTGCTTGATTAAACACTTAATAGATATTTATAAAAAATATACTCAACTAGAAATAATTTGAGTTGCAAATTCACAAATGAAAGCTTCTATCATCGCCAAATTAAACAATTAAAAGATTTTCATGAATACTAGAAGTGTTATTATTCTATCGATCAAGGCAAAATACTTCCCTTGTTTTAAAAAACAATGCTCGATATATTTATCATAGATCGAATCAATGCAGACACCATTCAACCGAAAACAGCCTATATCGTCTTCTATAATTTTTTACCCAAAAATGTTTGAATTTGTATTATCTATTATGCTAAGCCTACAATATTTTATTTTCGATGAGGAGAAAGCAAATTAATGTTAAAGTTAATCTTAAAAACGTAAGAAGAAATCAATCACAATATTATTCTAGTTGTTATTTATTTTAAGCTAAAAAAATTCAAGAATTACTTAATATGAATCAATCATTTTCGATTTGATATATTTATTCAGCCTCACAAAGGCCTCAACGCATTCGCCACTGATAGCTAAAAATTATTTATAATATAATTACACACATATTCATATTCACTCCCATTGACATCTCTGTCTTCAAAACTAAACAATATCAAACACCATTATATATTTGACAGATGTGTTTTCGCCTTATTAAAATCTCCATCATATTTTGATTTCTCCAAACTCTTGGCTGAGCAAGTGTGAGGTAAGTTATTTTGGAGTCGTAATTTATCGGCGTTTTGGTAAAGGTAATTTCTCAGTAGCATGTTATTATATTTATGCTGTATTTCATATCCTAATTTTAAGCAGAATTCTATCGCTTGGTTGATTTTTCGATGCACATCAAATTTATCATTAAAATTGTTATGGAAAATTAAACAAAGTTAAAAGGGTATTGTAATGCATCAAAGGTGTCTTTGGTTTTCAGATAGTCATCTACTGCTCATACAAAACCTTATGATCTTATCAAGTGGCATGTTTTCTGACTCGGCGATCGTTGCAGACTGTATAAAGGCCACTGCTGCTCCTTTTATGTAAGAATTTTAATACTGTCATAGTTGTCACTCGATTCATATTCCTCTGCTATCCTCAGTCGTTTTCCATATTCATCGCCATTTTTTGGGATCGGACTATTATATCGATGAAGTACTGTGAACAGACCACTTCAACCTCTTCCTTTTGGGTCTTAAAACATTTAAATAAGCAGTTAAAAAGTTTGTTAATCATTCGAATAATACAAATAGTTAATCGTTTACGATTATTAATGTGTTCCTTGAAATATCCGTCTTTTTAATTACACATAAAAAATCACACCCATGTTTGTATACACAGAAGAATGTCAATCTATCAAAACGTTTTGGTGACTTCTATTAGATTTAATGTCTGTTTAAATTCATTCTGGCATGAATTGTCTGAATTAATGTTCGGTTTTATATTACCAAATATTAACACGTTTAAATACAAATATTTGCTATTATTTCCGTTTTTTTTATCAATAATAATCTACCACATCAATTTATCTTATTCGATATCCGTTTATTAACTTTGTTCGATCAATTATATTCTCTAATCGATTGATTAAAAATATCCTAGACCTGCTTGACTGATTTTTATTCCTTGAAATGAGGTAGAAAACCATATTTTATAGGCATACAGAGTCGTTTTCAGCACGTTGATGTTCGGTTGACCTAAATAAAAATATATGATTGTTTTCTGAATAAAATTATATCAAACAATACATGGTGGAGAATATAGATTAAATATGTTACTTCTAAATTACTAAATGTTATTCTACAGTGCTCTGCACTCTCATTAATTGAGTTTGCAAAACGAAAATCCACTCTGCAAGTGAAAATGTTGCTCTGCACCTCTCAAATCGACTTTGCAAATAATTAATCGACATTGCAAGTAATTTTAAGCTATTTTAAATATTGAAACAAAAAATATTTTAATCCAAAAATAAGATATATTTTATTTTTAGAGGTTTTCTCGTCTGAATCCGATATTTGTGAATCATTTCACGTGTCTCAAGTATCACCTCCTATTATATTGACAATCTGCTTCTAGAATATTCCTAGCAGTATCCTTAGGCTCTTGTCTTGTAGATAAATTATTTATCCTATTTTTTATCAAATATGTAAACAGAAAAATATGCGTTTATTGGATTTCAGGGTTTTAGCTATGAATTGTTGTTTTTGTACTTCAATTTGATTTTTGTCGAGTCCGATTTGATTGATTAAAATTTAAGAAAAAATAAATCGAAAAATGAACCAAAATAAAAAAAGTTAAATTATATGTTATATTATTATTTTTATTGATCTTCTAACATAGGTATTCCTATCGCGATTTTGGCCATCACAATATTGTTGGTGACATGATGCAATCTAATATAAAAAATTGTTGATTTAAAATACAAACTTCACAGGTTTTTAGAGTGCCAAACATCCGGTCTTAGAATATATCTGATTTTTTGGGATGAACAGATATGGCCTCATGTACAAAGAAAACCACATCCGAGCACATATTTAAAAACTTATTTAGGTATATTTAGAACGTTTTAAACAAATTGAACAAAGCAATACTAAAATACTCGATGTTCTGCCATCATGGAAAACATCTGGTTTAAAAAGATGCCAATAATTTTCGAAGCTTTGCACATCATGGGTCATGTTATATCGTATTTGCCAATATAATAATCGTTCTTGAACACTATAGATGAGATTCATTCAAGATAGAAGGGCAACGTAAAGAGCTGCAGCCCGGAAAGTGAAGCCTTATTATTCATATAAATATTGTATGGGTTAGAAATTTACGCACGACAAGACTGCGATGGTTAGAATCGCCACATGAAGACCTATATTAGCAGATCCATAAATAAGGAAGCAATCGAAAATTAAACCAGTTTTATATTTTGGTTCATTTTTCGATTTTATTTTTTCATAAATTTTTCTTCATACTAATCTTACTGGACATAAATCAAATTGGAGTGGAAAAGCACCAATTCACACCGAAAACCCTGCAATCCCATTCAGGAATATTTGTCTAAGTTTACAAATTAGATAAGAATCAGGATAAATAATTTATCTACAAGACAATAGCCTCAAGAATCTGCTAGGAAAATTCGGGAAGCAGATCGTCAATATAATATGAGTGGATATTTTAGACAAATGAGAAGATTCACAGAAATCTATTTCAAAAGAGAACACCTCCTTAAATAAAATATCTACACCAAAAAATATATTATTTTCGTGTTATAACAGTTTTTGTTTCAATATTTAATTTTTGCGAAAAATCACTTTTAAATGTTGATTTATCATTTGCAGAGTCGATTTTAGCGGCGCAACGCTGGTTTTTTGATATGCAAAGTTGATTTTTGATACTTCGAACTCTCTTATCAGTATTTTGGGATACAAATATCGCTTATATGTGTTATCTGTCTGATACTATTTCATCAAATTATTATCTTGTGACGTCAAAGACTTCAAATTTCGTTCGAATTATTTGTAAATATTGATTTGATTTAAGACTCTCTTTCACCAGATTTGAGAAAAATGTTATTACACGTTGGATTTCCATATAAGTAGCCTCCGACCTGAAGGGAACATTAAGAGATAATTTAACTCACCGGAATTGAAATATCACATTTATTTACTTTACAATAACACTCTGTTACCACACACTCGATTTTTGGAAAACCCATTCGATACCAGGTAAATACAATTAATGTTTTAATACATTTTTCACATTCTCAAAATATTTTTTGTCAAAAAATGTTTATGATTTTTAAAATATTTGGTAGGATTAATTATTATGAACATGAGTAGATCACTTTTATTTTTCCATCATAAAAATGTGAAATATTGGTTCCATAATCTATTCATAATTTTTTTTCCAGGTAAATGAGATTGGATTTGTATTTAAATATTTTCACATATGAAATTTGAGTGCGTCAGCAAAATTTTTAAATTATCTCACCAGTATTAAGTTGTTCTCATCCATTTATATTTAAAAAATACACTAAAAATTTAGCCATAAGCAGCGTTGTTGAATTAGCGGCAGGGTTATAATCTATTTGAAAAAATCTGCCTGTTGCATATATAGAAGTACTAGGTTTAATTAACTCTGTTTTATATGCAGCATTAATGATATTAGTATATGTGTTTTAGTAAATATGAGTTTTCTGAACGATATAATGAATTATGTTTGAAACTAGTTTTTGGGGCGGTGTCGAAATCATTGAATCGTCGAATCCTAGTAAATATTAAATTGAATGTGTTATTCGACAAAACAATATTTCACTTTCCATATGTCAAATTTGGACATTGAAAAATTGTTTACTTTGCATTCATTTTATAAATATAAATGAAAATTTCTAAAGATTCTATAATTCAGAGTTTTGAAAATATGTTGTCATATTAATGCTTATATGACGATTCGGTTAATGAGACTGGCATGAGCCTAACATCAATAATCTCTCAAATATTAATGTACTTTCTTATAATATAAAAACATAAAAGAACTTTAGAACGTCGTAAATTCGGAGCAGTAAATGTTGTAAATAACTAACAAATATGTTGGTTTAGTATTTGCTAGCCGATATCATGTATCAACATTTAGATCCCCTATTCAAATAAAGATCATAAGTTGAGGGTATCTATTGTAAACATGATTTTAATCCTATTAATTGAACCAACAACAAAATCATTTTAGGTGTAAAAAACGTATGAATAACCTAAATTTTAGATCATGTGGAATATTTTGAGAAGAATCAGTTTTGAAAAGTTTCATGGCTTTCTTATAATTCTAATTTGGATACAAATTATTTTATACACTTTTTTGATTTTAACGCCGTATCTGATTACAACCCCGATTGTTAACAATGAGAATTGTACCTCCTCATATTCACCACTCAAATTTGGAATCGTAGTGATTTCCAGTAAAGGATCATTTTCTCGTTCTGTATATGGAAGCTTAACTTGGATAAAAATCATCATTTATTCAATATACCTTTTCGTATCATACAGTGTTGGATTTGGTCGAATTTATTTTTTTAAGACTCTTCCACGAAAAACTTCATATTTAAAGGCAAATTTTACTACCTGGAATATAATGTTTGCTACTTGCAGTAAGCGTTTTATAATATAGTAATCATCCATTTCACAAATATTAAAATCCTCAAACCTCGTATTTTAGAATTCGCAGGTACTATTTCTGACTTATATCAGAATGTCTACAAAATGAATGCGTTAAAACGCATGTGACTAAACTCATACACTTTCCAAACATTATACTTGGGTTTTATATTTTAGAAACCGTTCTATTCTTACACTATCATCTCACGATTGACACCAATCATTATACAATCAAATTTAGATTCAGAGAATCCGACACCATCTTTGCCGATATAAACGAACAAAATCAGGTAGGAAACATAGTTTTTATTCCTGATGAAGATCAATATTGACTACAACCTCAAAATAAGAATCATTTGAACATTTAGCTTCTAAAATAATTGTTTTTGCTTTTAATCTTATCTTTTAAAATCGCATCATTAAACATGTGTATTGTAATATCAATCATTTAATTGATTTATAAAATTCATAATTATAAATCGTAGTACAAAAGACTTTGAGATTCAATACAAATAAATACAACAAATACTGTAGATGAAGTGGAATTCGATTTTAGCATCAGGCGTCTTGATATATATTAATATTATTACCTTAAATAATAGCATTATGGCGTCTATCTAAGGCGCAGATTTCCTTTTTGTGGGCTTTGTTCTAGTGTGTGATTATTTTGATTAAAATTTCTCATTGATTTTGGTAAATATTTAATGGCTAGAGGNTAAGTTTTTAAATATACAAATCGTAATCAGTAGATTTTACTTATACATGGATATAATTTAAAATTTCAGAAAGCGAGCATAACATAATTTTATGTTTAATATCGAAACATTATGCAATTATTTTTGTTTAAAATATATTTATGATTATAATTAAAAAAATAAAGTTTAAAATTTATCAATTGCATTATTTAATTTTAAATGTATTCGAGTGACAATAAGAATGTTGTATATTTATGTAGAATTTTCAATCCTTGGCTGAGCATTAACAATAATATAAACTACAATAATAAAATTTTGTTTTTACAATATTTGCAACAAAGTAAAAGTCACTGCGATGATTGATGATGTTGTTGTTTTACAAGGTCTAGAATTCTTCGGATTGTTTTAGTAATATCACAACGAACGTCAACGGAGTCACATCTAATAATGTACTTAGACTTGGTAAACAAAAGATCGGAAAATTTCGTTTTGCAAAGGTATGTAGGTGAAAATGGTTTAAAAAGCTTTAAAAACGGCTGAGATATAAATGAATAGGACTTCAAACAATTTATCCATGATTTTTAATAGAAAATTCGGAGAAATCGGTTTTGGCAAAATAGCTATTAATGATTTCAATAAACTCTTCCTGTGATGTCCCAAGAACATTTTCAAAAAACACTGTATTAACACTTCATCCAAATGTAAAAAGGGTTTGAGTAGGATTTTGAAAAAAATATTGATATTTAGTCATCATGCCTGTGTAAATGTTCTTCCATCATAATTCAATTTTATATCATGGATCAGGTTTTTACTTCATATTTCTTATACCACCCAGATAAGATTGACAGCAATTAAATATTATTTTAGGAAAATTTTGTTTGCCAAAGCTGAACTTTCCATTCTGGAATCTTTAATCTATGTTGGATGAGTCGAGAAGAATTGCACCTGGTCTTTGTAGTTATAAATATGTCATTACATATGGCAAATATAACCAGATCAAATATTTTCTGTATATCACATTCTTCGCTATAAAGTATCCTAATTATCGTCATTTATTCTCATTAAAAATTGTCTTAGTTATTGACGAAGATAATAAAAACGTTATATAACTTTTCCTTTTAAAACAATCTCATTTTGACTAAAATAACAGAACATTGTTGGATAAATAAAAATTGTAATAAATTCTTGCAAACAGTCGACTAATCCAAGAATTTGATTTAACAAAATTAATCGCATGTATCATTACGTTTTGCAATTCCTGTCTCAGTGTTTTCTTTTCTAATAAACATCGATGAATCATACAGTGATTTCTAATGGTTTTTGTCGATTCATTCTGTACCAAACAATGAAATCCAAACCGATATCATCGCATATTTATGGCACCATCTGCATACAAGCCACAAATATTTTTCAATGAGATTCTATGGATTTCCAGAAATGAATAAATTGTCATATATTTCACACGACGTAGTAGTTTTTTCACGACGTTTACAGAAGAGAATTTCGTCTTAAAAAAATATCATGTATACACTTTGATTAGACCAATAATTGTGAGTCATTCTAAACGTCTGTGGATTCATCAAGCTAAATGCTAAATATTGAAAGTGTTGAGGATTTCATTTCTGAATCATTCGATCGAGAATATCTGCAGATAATTCAGCTGTTATCCTGTTACTTTTTCGAGGGATATGTACATGCCATTGCATTTATTTACATATTCTTCTTCAATCAGGACTCGGACAATATTTTTCGCTGTTGGCAAATGTAACTCATCAGCTACTGTGTGAGATTTAATATCTCTGGCGATTCTGATCGACACAAAATACGATGCAACAACTGCAGCTATGTTTGGATTATTTACAACGCCCCAAACATCAAGCTCGATTTTCCAGACACCATTAGCTTTCTATCGAATATCATTTGTGCCCTTGTAAAACAGTTCAGATGCTTGAGCACATGGCGTTCAAGTTTGCTAGGCTCCATAGATTCTTCTGATAGAACGTTTCCTCAAATAATGTATTAGGGGGTTTTCAATTCTATGTTATAACCTCTTAAGTGAATCCGAGATGTAAAATCTCTTAATTTTAACCTTCGTTTATTTCACAATATTTTTATTCATGTGTCTTTCTATGTTCTAATACCCGTTGTATTTGTGATCATGGATTTGTTTAAACATTCGCATCTGCAAAACGTTCATATAGCATGGATTATTAATAATTAAATATATTTATTTGAATCAATTAAAATGTTTGAAAAAGAATGAATTAGTTAACTAAGATATCTTTATTCAAAATGCAATAGGACACTAACTAATCTAGAAACCAACATAAATAAGTCGATTGATCAATTTTACACGTATAAATAAAAAATTGTCACATTTTCAGTATTTCATACCCTTGAAATTTTCATCCGACCCGGAGGTAGCGAACCACCTTTTTAAAGTCACCCGTTTAATTATAAATTTTAATTTGTCAAGATCTGCCAGATTATTGGTACATAGAAATATGGAAATCTTTGAGTCCAAGAATATATGAAATATATTTTGTTTCTCAGATATTGTTTTTCCTAAGTATTTTGACAATAAGTTACCATATCCTAAATTATGCTATGTGAGTTAATTTTTTTTACCACATTTACGCAGATAAATGAGATTTCGAGTAAATGATGTTGCATTTAATTTCGTTATAGGTTAAAATGGATGCTTAGAAACTAAATTTAATTGAGACAGATTCACTGGTTTTTCAGACATAAATGTAGATATTGTTTTTATGCAGAAAAAAATAATATAACATGAATATCAGCTTCATTTAGGTTGTTTATAGATACTAAAAACATCAAACCCAGACGAAACAAATATTTCTTCAATGTTGATAGATTAGTTATATCTATTACCAGAAAACATTCATAATAGCAACCTATAGATTTTCAATTCATTGGCTAGCCGATTGCAACTATTTATATCTGATTGACATTTTTTCTTTTTATTAAATCTAAAAAGTTCAGACAGGTATATTTTAGTTTATATTAAGCTGCTAGATCAAGTTCCAAATCAATATTTAACAGCTCCGCTAGGAATTTTCGAAATAGTTAAGAAAGATAATATCACATTATAACTGTTCAATAGTTTATGGGCTACATTCTCAACGTTTAAGCTATCAATTTGGTCTAATTTAACAAAAGGCAATGTGATTTACAATTAAACTGTTGAATATATTAGTTGAGGGTAATATTCGTGAATTTACATTCTTTAAAACAAAAAAATGTTTGTCATTGCCCCAAAAGCTTTTGATTTTAAATTTCTTAGTTTATAGATCTAACCATTATTTCCCTAAAAAAATTAACCTCATTAGTTTTTCATCATTTTCTTTTTGAGTTTAAGCTCTCGGCTCTCTAAACAGGGAAGCCATAAGTTCCATTTATTTATGAAACTTTCTTACCCAATATTGTACATTTGTTAAACATATATATCTAACAACGAAATAAAGCACTAATATGAATTTCGACCATTAAAATGATAATTACCCTAGCCTGTTTGAAAAAAATATTCAAAGATCGATAAGATATTTGATTTCTGACATAGAACTATTTAATGAAAACATAAAAGGGTTTCCATCTACTTTCAAGCATGATCCATTAACTATCGCACATCCCTAGCGTTCATTATTGCTCACTCGAACGTTCATTATTGCGCACCTGAAAACGACATACGTGATATACATCTGAGCTCACTCATTATTTATTGATTAATAATTTTATTTCACGGCAAATGAGTACATAAGGTTCCCATCTCCATAATGCAAAAACACAGAATGTACAGAATATCAAATAACATACATTTCCATCGTTTACACTCTCCAACAAATTTTCTAATGATTTGAGAGTATTACTAAAAAGCGCATATTATAAAGTTTCAATTCCTTTGAGATATTTCTGGAAAAACAAATTATGCAATGAGTGTAAGGAAAAATTCCCTTCGAACGTCTATTTGGACGGTCAAGAAAGTTACTTGTTCAAAATAGGTCTGAATAATTTTTGAAATAATTTCTTCGTTTTTGCATTATAGCGCGGGGACCTTATTTACTCATTTTCCCATGAAATAAAACTATAAATTGATAAATCATTGGTAGACTCATATTTAGATGTTGATCACGTATGTCGTTTTCGGGTGCGCAATCATGAATGTTCAGGTGCGGATTGTTGATGGCTAGG
This sequence comes from Thelohanellus kitauei, assembly GCA_000827895.1. Taxonomy (NCBI): domain Eukaryota; kingdom Metazoa; phylum Cnidaria; class Myxozoa; order Bivalvulida; family Myxobolidae; genus Thelohanellus; species Thelohanellus kitauei. Next base: position 193,696 of record JWZT01005389.1, read on the forward strand.
GATGCTCGATAGTAAATACATCATGCTCGATAGTTAATGGAACATGCTCGAAAGTAAATGGAAACCCTGTAAGACAACATCTCTATACATGGGATGCAGAATTACTATTATCTATACCTAGTCTTAAAACATTGAAAATATGAATTTTTGTCTGTTTGTACTTGTAAAACGTCAAATTGAACAAATTTATTATGTTAGTACTTTAAATTTTTTTTTAATTGTCAATATATAAGATATTTTGTGATATAAGGTTAAGTAATCAATAATTTTATGCTTAAAAAAACTTTAGCACGATAAAGTTACACTTGTAATCTATCCCATTATAAGTGTTAGATGTAATCCAACTCACAGATGTCACATTATATAAGAAAATTACTATGGAGAGTTTTAATCCATTGATCGGTATCGCGGATGGCCTTAAAAAATTTAATTGACAAATGATTTTTTCTTAAACCTAACAATTTACCAATTAGTATTGCAAAGAAACATTTTAAAGGGAAATTTTTTTTAAAAGTCAATAGACAACAATTGGTAAAATCTCTCGAATAATCCAATTCTAACTTAAAATTGTCTTTAAGCCATGTTTTATTGTTGATATTTTTGAATTGATTGATCAAAACGNATTCTAAAAATGTCCGAATTAAAAAATGTTATGAAAATATTGATAAATCGTTCACCACTTTAACAAGTATATCAATTCTGTCAAAGATATACCTGTGATTTAATTATTTTGTGGCATAATGGGTTGCCAACCATAGACCTTGAGGATTATGGTTCATACACATTGATTAGTATTGTCTGACATCCCCAAAATTATAAGAAGTTCTGAGATAATTTTACAAAAAAGGCATAGACAAACAATAAACATGCTGATCTTATTTAAAAACCTGATGTTGGATGTCTTTTAACAACTATTACATCAGATATATATAAACAATCAATGATTCTTTAAAATTCAGTTTCAATGCTTCTCAAAGAATCAGTTAGCTTTTTACAAAATCGGCGTTCAAATGGTTTATAAAAGTTATATTAATACAATGAGACCAAAAAATTTCCAATAGACAAAAATTTGCATGTGTTAGTAATTAGAATCAACAAATATGTTGAATTCATATTTTGACACACTTCTGTGTACAAGGGTAGTAATAAATACTCAATAACTATTCTTAAATATCGCTATCGTAAAAAAGTGTAAAAGATTAGCGTTATACATTTAATGATAATCCTTGATGTCATTATTTATGTACAAATTTCAAAATATATAAAATTTGCATTTTGTAATAAGAGGTTAATGAATCATACTGATCCAAATTAGCGAGAAATGTATCTGTTTAATAGTAAATATCAAAATTTTGAAGGCCAGAAAACACATTAACCATGCCCTCCAGACCAAGAACAAAAAGAGGGCAGATCTTGACCATATCCTTTTGTTGTGTTTATAAACCAGTTAGAGAATGCGCGAAATACAATAGATTCCGTTTATTGCCGATTTTTAAACTTTTATTTAATATAGATCTTTTGAGAATTCACGAGACGTATCGTATAAACAGTCAACTCTTAATTAAATTAAGCTATATTTAATACCTCCTTAAAAAGAAAAAAAATTATTAAGAGGCTGACGTAATATTGTTACACGATTTGAATGTATTAATGAGGTAGACCGTGAGTCAAACTTACATCATATTTAGTATTACTAAAAAAAATAGGTAAAATATACTGATTTATGATCAAACATATTTACAAATTATATATAAAATTTACATACACCAGATAAATACCTCTAAAGATGATGATTGTAATTCATAAATCCAATTTTTGGAAATATAATTATTCTAAACGTCAGAAGATTAAATTCTTCTGTGTGAGAAGATCAAATTATTATTCATATTACAAAGCGAATTAGAAATATATTTCCCATTTCTGTGTTTTTTCATCTCTGCTATTGACGTAAACAATAATTGGCAAATAATAGTATTATGAATTCAATTGATACATAAGGCAATCACTGAGTAAATCCTCATTTTAAATAATCTGAATTATGGGTCACTAAATGATGTATAATAAATGCATCCATTTTTGTCTGTTCTCTTTGTTTTAACGTAGTTGAAATGTTTGATTCTAAATAGAAAACCATAAAATGACATACCAATCCTCTCATTGATGAAAAAAACTTAATCTATATATTGACGCATAGAATTACACAATTTGTAATTCAATTTCGTCATTCTCCGGTCGTGGCAAAATTGCTTGTTTAATTTCTGAAATAAAATTTTAAAATAACAAAATGCGAAAAAATTTAATCTTAAGTAAAATTTAAGTCGTCAATGTGACCTTTATAAGTTGAGGAGTTTCCTATAGCAATACTTGACAATCATTCTGCTTAATTCGGTGTGATAAACTGTTTATATGCGTTAATAAATCGTCAGAGTTCGATGCAGGAGCTGTTGTGTTGATAACAAGATACTATTTATAAAATACAAACACAAAAGGATTGAGCTGATGGTCAGGGGCAGGTATAGTGGTAAGAACATTATTTCAAGTTCCCATAATTTTCAGAAATCTATATAAAGTTTATAAAAATTTAATATTTAAAAATTTTAATGAAGTTTTTTTTGCTAGAGATGTTGAAATTTCGCTATTTTGCAAAGACACGATTATTGCTAAAGTGAAACATCCGATTCGCGAATATGAATTACATATTGTATACAATCATTTTTATATTTATTTCTAAAACAAATTCAGTTAATTTTATTCAAAAAAAAACAAAAGAAAAGGATTTTCTATCAATGAAATCACTTATGCTAAGTTATTTTAAATTTATTTAGTTTTTAATAAGTGTTAGGCTTGATGAGAGTTAATTAGAATTTATTTGATACAAAACTAGTTTGAATTTTTATACATAACTTAAAGATAATATAATTGTAATCATAAAAATTAGTTATTTTAATTTCAACATGCTATAATTCTTAAATATTTAAAAATCAACAACTATATAATTGTCGAAATACATGGTAAGAATAAAGTCTTCCCTTTATTGTGATTTTAAAAGCATCTTATGATTACAGATAGTAAATAATTCATGAGATTTAAACAAGTATGTAACAAAATAGATATTGGTTTTTATAAAATATGAAGATAACTTATGCAATATTTAGTGTTATTAACTTTATTTTTAACTTGGAATACATTAATTTAACTTCTCCAAACAAGAAATACCACACCAGATCAATTGAAATGTCGTCAAATTTGACTAATAACATGTTTATATACTGGAATGATTTTTAAAATGTTCTTCTAAATTATTTGTGTACAATAATTGAGATCAATTTTCTCTATATCTCACGTGTAAAATGTGTGTGTTGTACATTTAGTAATTTCATATAAATAATTATCTATATCAAATGCATCTATTTGTTTATAATTGATACATGTATAGATCCTTAATCATCGCATACTTCGAATCATAAATGTCATTTAATTATAAATATACCAAAGCGAAATCAATATTTTGTTTCAATATTTATCAATATATATCATTCATTTATTTGTATTTTTTTCTTTTCTTCATAAATTGCATTAGTTATCCATCTAAATGTGAGAAAAATATAAAAATTTTGGAAAATTACGAAAAAATATCAATTTAAATCGTTTATAAAAAAGGAAAAAATTCGACTTTATGAGTATAGTTTATACCACCACAAATTTAAAGATTTTAAACATGTAAAATGGCAACATAATTTACATCAACGATGAGAATCGATTACGAAAAATTCGAATTAAAAAAAGTATGTAGAACCTAATAAAAGACGCGTAAGTATAGCATCAAAACAATTTTTGAAGTAAATCTTATAATGTAAAAATGTAAAAACATATATATACGTCTGATACAAAATCCTACAAGTAAAACTGACCAGGAAATTGTACAGTAGATAATTTAAAAGGCATGACAACGTGTTAAATTTGTTTATAATATTTATTAATATTAAGAACTACTATAAAATGATTAAAATAGTATTTTGTTAATACGAGCTTGAAATCATAAATCGCTGACAGAGTAAAAATTGTTTGAATTTTTCCTATGAAATTGCATCACGGCCTTCCAATGATTTATACCGTTTGATTGAAGGCGTAACGGTTTTGACATTTTAGAATCCAATAATAAAACGGATTAGAGCGACATCTAATTTGATATACACTTTTTATGATGAAAACGTTGTGATGTAAAAAAAGTTCAGCCTAAACTATAATTGGGATGTATTTATCTGATGATATTGTTCAGAAGGTATTTAGTCATGTTGTTATGTAGGTAATAAATGTAGGTTATGTGGATGGAAAATAATAATTGTATGATATATATTATTTAAGTAATATTAGTCGTCATTATAATCAGTTTAATTAATTGAAAAATTGTGCAATTATAACGCGATTCAATACTTAAAAAAGCAGCATGCTTATCGAAAGAAAACAATTTACACCTACCTAACTTGTAAACGTTTTGATTTATTGATCGAATGTTATGCGTTGATTTTTTATGTAGATAGCTACTTTATTCTGTGTTTTTATGGCTAAATAATTTTTGATTTTCATAGATTTAATGGTATCCCGTTTAATTTTACATAAAATATCAAAGAATAAATACTTTCACAGTAATTATTTATTTAAAATATATTAATATTGTACAATAAAATGATTATCTTTTTTTCTGGATAATTCAAACATAACACATAGTATTATATAAAACAAATAAAATTCTTTCAGACATATAATAAAATTTAGAGATTTTAAATATGAATTATCAGTGAATATATCTCCAAATTAGAGATGTTTATCATATTATATGAATGGTTGTCATTATTGTGTTAAATTCACAATACCTCCTCTTCCAATCGAAGCATTTCGTTTTTTTCATCAAGTGTTTCTAGCATTTCTTGTTTATTGTCACCTGATAACGCTTCCTATAAATTACGGGTTAAGAATAGATCAATCAATTGTTAAATATCCTAAACATTTAACAATCCTTAACGACGATAAATCGTTCTAAAAATGTGTTTATTTTATTTTTTAAGATAAATATGTGAATTTACTGTGAAAAAGGATTTTTCGATAATTTATTTATCATAAATCAATGTAATAACTGACAAATGTTATCAGAATTTCTATAACTGAATGCTTTTTATCAATATATATATTTCAACCTGACCGAAAAATTTATTTAACTCATAACTGATAATGATATAATCTATCAGATGATATTTTTCTTATGAGTTATAAATTAACTCTTTAGTTTCTACAATTAATAAAAAAATCTGAAAAAAATAAAATCGAACAAATTACTAAAATTTCAATATATTTATAAGAAAATTTCTGTTTAATATCAAATGAATTATGAAATCAAGAGGTTCTATTTAAGCACTATGTAAATATTTTTAGTACAAAATATGATATTTGGATTTTTTAGTATAATAAACATTAAAAAAAATGTATTTCATAATGATAAAACCTAATTTTATGTGAATAAAATTATTAAACCTTTAAAATAATGGAATTCAAAGTATAATAATACATATCTTAACAAACGAACACTTAATATGTGTTAAAAAATACGAAAATTTTAATCCATAATCGGAATTTTACATCCTATCACTAAATACACAATTTTATCTTTACGATGTTGAAAATACTGTGGCGAAAATTTAACAGTTCCATTTGAAGTTTTTTTTATAGGGAAATAAATGATAAATGGTAGAGATATTATTGCTGTTCGACTGCTGCTATTATTAATAAACGAGTACTCTTATTTCACTCTAAAATCTGACTGCATATTTTCAAGACACTAAAAGATAGAATCAGTATTAATTTTTAAATTATACCAGCATGATTAAAATACAATAAATGATCTTTGAAATGTCTGCATCGTGAAATCGGAAATCTTGAAAAGAAAGTTGTGTGTATAAAATAGAGATAAATCCAAATATAAAATAATTAATTAAAAGAATAAAAATATAGTATGGTACTTACAATCAACGGAGTATATATATCAGGGACATTTGGCATACCCGGTGTTTCAATTGTTGGTTCGGGTTTTATATGCTAAAATTAGAAAATTGATTTAAATACATGTAAAATTAATGATTGTTGATCAATAATTAAGCTTTTTCAAGATAAAATATACTCTGATCGATGAATTAATTTGAAGCATTAATAATCTTGAATAAGATTTTTTAGAATATGAAATCGATTCTCTGCGTAAATTATAGTTTTATGAAAATATTTAAAAAATAATATAGTGATAATATTTTTTAAATAAAGATGATAAAACCTCAAGATATCTCAGATAAATGACATTATATCCAAAATCGTCATACGATAATACTAGTTTTAGAACAAAATCAACTTTTATGAATTGTAATATTTAATAATCAGGAAATATTATATTTTAGTATTTTCTCCTCTATATCACAATAAAAACAGTTGGCCGAATATAAGGAGTAACAGTGATTATAAACAAACTTATTAATAATGTAATGTTGTCAAAATTTTTTTATCTTGTTTGATGAATTTCTTATGAATATATATTTCAAACCCCATTTGGAATATAGTGTGTAAATGGTATAAAAAGAATAAAATAACACATATTTTACAAACATGTTCAGATAATGTATTTGAATATTTGTTTATTCAATCATAGTGACAGGATAGTATGTTGAAACGATCTGTTTGTTAGGTAGTACACACAATCCAGTTAACAGTTTTATTCATATTATCAAGTTATTCGTCAGCTACCATATTGCATATATATTTGGTTAAATACTATTTTTTTTACATCAAAGGATCAATTTTGAGTTTAATAATGCGATTGATATTTATTTGTGTGATTTTTATAATATTAATAAAATCAGAAATATTACGTTATTATCGGACAAATACCACAAATGTGACATTTGATAAAATCGATATATTTATACTCGTTATAAAATTTCAAATAATACACGATAAAATATTTATATCCCACCTCTGATATAATAAAATTTTTTCAAAATTCAAATGTTATACAACTTTCAATTTGTATTTAAATTAAAAAAAAGAATCATATTTTTCTCGTTGCACCTTTATTGAAAAAATGGTTATTAAATGTTTCAAATTCATTTACGATTTTTCAAACCAAGATATGAAAAAATATAAAAGTATTGATACTTTTTTTACAGGGATCAAATTCGATATTTGATACTCAAAGAATATATTATTATTAACAATATAATCAAAAGTTCGTGCTGAATATCCTTGTTTTTAAATCGATTCTATGCCATTCTTTGTCAATCAGAAAAAAAGATTCAATATTAAGAAGAAATGGAAATGCAACATAAATTTATTTTTAAAGTGAACAACATCAAACTATTCCATTATTTTCATCTTTTTTCCATATTAGAAAATATTTGATATGTTTAATTCGCACTAAAATTTATAGTTAACTTGTAATAAACAACCAATCAGTTTTAATGATCATTTTCTGTGTTTGCAAGTATAGAATCTTTGAAAAAAACTGTTCAAATCCTGATGCATTTATAACAACGATTTTTGAATGTCATTACCCTTACGTTAATATATGTGAGATCGATAAAATCAGCTTAAGTAAATATAAAATGGTCGAATGTTTATGGATAACATTTCATCATTCTTAGTATCCTGAACACACAAATAAAAAAGCCAATTCATTCAAATTGATTATCAAAAAAACCCTTAACTTTTCTTATTATTAAAGATAATACATTTAACAATTAGAATCGATTCCATAATAAATTTCTACTATTTTGTCAACGCGTTTGAAATATTTTCATTATTAAAGTCCTATATGATATACCTCTTCCGACTGAAGAGTTTTTTCTGTCAGGTTAATGTAAATGTTTTGCATTTTTTTATAATCTGCCGAAATTTCAGGCTAAAAATTAGTCCCCACTAAAAGCAGTAAAAAATTTGATAATTTATAACGAAATTATCACTAGATACATCAACAATTGTAATTTTTATATGTAGATTCAAAGAATATTTTATTAAAGAGAATATTGAAGTATCAGCAAAACCAATTTAATAAATCAAACAAATATAATCATATTTTTTAATTACACGTAATTAATAAAATAAAACATATTTATTTATAAAAGAGTAAAATATATTTCCCGATTAAAAGGTATGTTCATCGATTATCTACAATTTACGAAAAAAAATTAAACGAAAACAGATAATATGTAAATTATTAAGTTATACAAATTGTAAAGACGTTAATTATTTTAAATTAAACAAATTGAATTAACGTTACTATAAAAGAATCAAATGTGTATAGAAATAATAGAAAATACTTATTAGTACAGCTGTTTGATCATTGATTCAATGAAATATATAATTGTAAAATATTTCCAGTAAAAAGATTTGAGATATTCGTTACTATGTTCGTTTCCTAACACGAAAAATTATTATACAATGTTAATTAAAACAATCATCAAAATAAACAATGTTTAAAAATTAGAAAATATTCATTATAAAAAACAGTGGTTTTATGATTTGTATATTCAATATAATTTACAAATTCACAAATAAAAACTAAATAAATTGAAAAAAACGTAATAATTTTAAGAAATATTAATTTTATTTAACATTTAAAACACGGTCTGCGCAGACACATGAAAATGATAAAAATAGTTTATAAATACGATAATCGATCAATTAATGATTATCTCTGATACTTGAGCAAGATTTTCGTTGTATGATGTTAAAGGCTCACTTTGAAGAGGTTGCACATTTGTCGTCTATTAAAAAAATTACTAAAAAATATTTTGAATAAATAAATTTATTATATAATCAAGAAAGTTCAAACCCCATTTTTTGACAAATTTACATGCAATAGAGTGTAAAAATATTCAAGATATTCAATCATTAGATAGGAAACAAAAAATTTTTATTTTAACTTTATTTCAATCTTATAAATAACTTTAAATATAGCATATATAATTTTTGATTAAATCATAATTTAAGTATTAATATAGTGCCGCTGGTATAATAAAGGGTATAATGAAGCCATCAAAATATTAATATACTAAATAAGAAAAATAGAAGTCGAAAAATTCGATATGACCAAATTTTATTTCAATTTCAATACATATCCAAATTTTATGAATATAATAATAAAATGATATTTTCTACATTCTGCATAATTTTAAATACATAATAAAAATATTTGTAGGAATAGAAAATGATATACACGTGTATTGATCAGTATGTGATAAGAATTATTGCAAGCCACATTATAAAATATGATGAAATTGATTTAGGTATTAATTGAGTATTTGTGTACATTCGATTTTCTAAATAAATATTTAGTTCAGTTAAAATGAATTCTTTTACCAACACAAAATATAATAATGATCTTTAATTTCTTATAAATAATTAATCACCATCAAAAATAGTTTAAAAAGATACCTCCACAGATTCAGTATTTTTAACAGGCGTTTCTTTTAGAGTATATCCAGTAGGATTATATTCTTAAAAATTAAAAACAAATAATACCACTTATGTCTTCGTCAGTGTGCGATTCAGTAGTTGTCATTTCCGTGTTACTCTGTTCCTGGGTATTAATACAATTAAAATGAATAATATTGTTTATAATTTGATAATATTTTTATTTTACTCGTTAAAAGTTTTCTACAGCAATATCTCATTGCTAGATATGTGTTAGGATGATTTGAATTAATAAATCGAATGCAGAATTTCAAATTTATGCTATAGATATTATTACGAATATGTTAAAAAGATATTATGAAATGTTAAACATACAACAGGGTAATATGATAGTCATAAAATTTATCGCTGATCTATTACGGAGGTCAATTCATAATTTTTGTAACAGTGGTTCGGTTATTAGAGTCGTGGATGAATATATTTCAGAATCGATAAAAAGATTGTATAATTCGAAATCTGAAATTGAGCTTTTTTTACGAAAAAAATAATTTTGCTTGTATATGAGAACATTTTAGTGTATTTGATTTAAAAATGAAACTAAAGTAATAAAATTTGGCATTTCACCATAATTGAATTTGTTAATATATTTATTAATTCATTTATAATCCAATAAATTCCAATTTAATGAAAAATCCAATCTATAACAATAGTAAAATTTTACTTTATAACTATATACAT